>JAJOOI010071449.1:0-15638 GCA_029582585.1 Solanum bukasovii | reverse complement strand
CCTGAATTTTTTTTGAGTTTTTTTCTGGGTCCGAATCTTGTTCTAAAATTATTTCATGGGTCCTTTAGTGTTCTTTGGGTACTAACTAAGATTCTACAGGTAACATGGCTCCGAAACAAGCTCCGACCTATGCTAGAGGGGGCAAGTCCAAATCAGTCGCCCCTTCCCTCCGGCTGATTGATGAAGATAGCGATCATGAATACATCCCGGAGACCACCAGAGGCTCCTCTACTGCCCCATAGACCACAAGGAATGGGGCTAGGTAGATACTTACATCCAGCGACGAGATCGAGGTCACTGCCCTCCAGTCTGATGAGCGGGCTTTATCTGTAGTAGAATCGCAATCCGGCTCTGAGTCGCATTCCGATTCCAGTTCCAGCAACTCTTCCGCATCTTCCTCTAATTCCCTCATACCACCCAGAGTTAAATCGGTCCCTAATGCGGCTGAACCAAACAGGTGGTGCGTTATGGGCCAATACCAATTATATGAAAATAGCACCATGCTCAATTAACACCCGAAGATAGCTAGGACTGTTACTGAGGAGCGTAGGGTTCTTACAGGAAGCTTCCATACCGTGCCCATTATTGAGGAGCTATTCCGGAGGCACAATTGTGAGTGGATAGCATGGAGCCCAGGGAATTACATAGAGGAGATGACTCAGGAGTTTTATGCTTCCTATGCTGCCACAGTTCGCAATGCCATATCCAAGAGGGCTAAGCCATTGGTCCAGCCTCCACTTCAGTCCACATTGGTGTGCAATATCCCGGTTGACATCTTAGAGGCCACCATTCGTCGGTTCATTTATGGCCCAGCCCACACTCTGCCTATTAATACATCGGAGTATGACTACAAGATGGGCATTGTGCAGAGCGGGGAATAGGCATTAGTGAGGTAGATGGCCCGTCACATAGCCGAGGATAGAGAGGAGAAAAAGTGGGCGAGGAACAAAACATTGCCTATCAGAAAGGCAACTCTGAGCTTCACAGTGAAGTTTTACTGGTTTGTGGTTCGTACTAGATTGTCCCCTACTCAGGCGGACAATGTTGTCACTTGGGACCGGGCCATGATGATCGCTGCTATTATGGCAGGACTGGAGCTTGATTTCTCCCGCATCTTGATTGCCGAGATCCATGAGAGGGCTTTCAGGACCACCACTACTCTGCCTTTCCCGTGTTTGATATTTTATCTCTACATAAAGGATTTATAGCTCATTTGGCATTGTGACAAGTTGCTTGAGGCGACTAAGACTGTGGATATCGGCCTCATTTGAGATGATGTCAATCTTGTTGCACCACGGAGGGAGCCACTGGTTGACCTACCGCCTTTGGGTGCTGATCTTGCCATTGATGTGAAACATATCTAGGTTGATGACATTGTCGTTCCTTCCACTTCCACAAATGCTCAGGCTCCACCTTTGACTGCCACTGGCCAGGCCCAGAGCTCATCCTGAGCCACTCCTTCTTCAGGGTCCACTGTCGTTCCTCTAGCCAGAGTTCAGAAGTTGGAGACCTAGATGGCCACTCTGTTGCAGCACATAAAACCTTGGATGCTACGTTCTGTTAAGGAGTCCGAGTCTAGGATGGAGCAGATGATGGATAGGAAGATTGAGGCCGTTCATAAGTGCCTGGATGCATTTGAGTTGCGAGTCTTGGAAAGGCCTGCCCCTGCTATTGATATCACCACTTTACAGTTGGAATTGGCTAGTCTCCGTGTTGATTTTGCTTCCCTTCTAACCCCTGTTGAGACTGTACTGGAGGCTGCCCCTACAGCAAAGGAGGATGAGGTGGTGATGACCGCTCTATTTGGCGTTACTGTTCCACCACCAGAATCTTCCTGCACTGTTGGAAAGCGCCACCGCTCCGACCACACTTCCGATACTGAGGAGGCTCGACGATTGAGGAAGAAGGAGTGCCAGCAATTTGAGAAGGCTAAAAAATAGTCTATCTTTAATGAGGAGACGAGGCAACAGCGGGCCTGAGAGGTTGATGTTGGCCTTTCTGGTTCGAGGAGCACTACTGATGGTGTTCCCATTGTTGGTGAGGGCGTTACTGATGGCATCCCTAGTGTTGATCCAGCGGGTTCCGGGAAATCGTATCCACCCACTTCTTGATGGGTCTTCGGCGCATATGCGCCACATGTTTGCTTCACCCTATACTTTAATTTTATTATCTGTGCATTGAGGGCAATTGCACCATATTTTTTTGGGGGTGGGGTAAATGGATTGTGAGTGAAGGGTGAAGTCTGAGTAACCCAACTCATAATCCTCTCTTGGGGTTTTCTTGCCTGTGTTCTTTTCCCCCTAGGGACTGTTTACTTTTATGTTGAACCGGCATGTTTAGGATTGTATGTGTAGAAGTAAGTAGAAGAATGAAAGCATGATGGCATAAAGAGCTTAAAATTGATACATGTCCAAAAAAAATTGAAATGTGCTAGATCTATAGGCTGAATGAGTTGAATGTGTTGGATCTTCATATGACATAATAAGAAACCAGTATCATAGCATGACTTACGCTGAAACGTGAACTGGGTAATTCAATAATATGATCATGAAACAATGGGCCAAATGTGTGTGATAAAAGTTTGAATGTTCATGCAGTATGTGTCAATCTAGAACTTGCCCCGTTGGTCTTACTAAGATAATCTAGGCTAGAAGTTAGGAAATGATCATAGGCCCTTGTTCAAATAAGTCCACTAAAGCCTAAAAGTCAAACGAAAGAAATAAATTCTCCCTTTGATCCAAATGTTTGAGCCTAATGAATACTGCTTCTTTCAATACACCTAATTCACCTTCCCTAAAAAGATTGTTTTTCCCTGATCCCTCATTGGACATGTGCACCTTAACTTAGGTCAAAAGCATAAGTTGAGGGTGGCTAATAAAAAAAGTTACCTTAATCTTGGCCCTAGTTCGACATCGGATATTGTGCACCTCAACTCATGCAAAATACATAAGTTGAGGGTGGCTATGAAAAAGAAAACCGACAGTAAAAGGGTATGAAAAGAGTTTGTGTAGAAGAAAAAAAAATGTGATTGAAGTTAAAAGAAGCAAAAAGATAAATGACAAAAGTGCAGAAGGAAACAAAGAAAGATGAAGTAAAAGAAAAAAAGAAAGAGAAAAATAAGAGCAATAAAGTCAAAAGTCATATATGTGTTGAAGAGAGTCAAGGGAAAGAGCAGAAAATTAAAAGATGTCAAGAGTTGGTTGAGAAAAGAGGTAAAAAGTTAATGTAATATCAAGGAGGGCAGAAAAGTCACTAAAAATGTACACAAATATACCCTACCTGACCCTGAGCGTATGTTACAAGCTAAGAAAGTCCTATAGTGATCCTAGTGACTAGTTTGGAGAGTCTATGCAGTGAAAATAAGGGCAAGCCTATGGTATTGAGCACTAACTATACTTGAAGTCACTTCTGAGCGTGAGTGTTGAATGAATCCTTAAACTTGAAATTCATATCTATTGTGTGAAAAAGGATTTCTTTTGAAATTAGGGCACTTGTTACATGGTTGGAGAGTTGGTACCTTGGTGATTGTGAAAAGTGTATGTTGTGGTGTCTATTGGTCGATCTATGTCATGTTTTGATCCGCATGAGTTAGCTTGTTGAGTCTAAATGAAAAGATTTGCACTAATGTGATGGAATTGATTGAGAGAGCCATGTGATTGCTTGAGTTTGTATGTCTACTTCTACATAAGTGTCGTTTAGAGTTTTAGTGTGTCGCTTGAGAACAAACAACAAGTTTAAGTTGACGGTGTTAATATACCGTGAGTTTACAGTATTTTTTATACGGTTCACTTAGAGTTTGTGTGTGTCTTGGGCCATTTTTTTTATTAGAAATAATATTTTGTGTGTAATTCTTGTAGGAAATAAGCTTGGATGCGGTTGATGTAGATGAGAGCTGAAAAGGTGCAGAAGTAGCCAACAACGGAGCCAACCATGGACTGTAGGTCCAATGACGGGCCGTGGATGGGCAGTCGTAGGTCCTAGTCTGGAAGTTGAGTTTCAGTACTCAAACCACAGACTGACAGGACGGATCGTAGTCCAATCCACTGACCATAGGTGGGCAAACGTAGGTGGAAGATCAGGGAAGTCTGACCAAGTATGGAACCACAGAGGCATCGACGGACCGTAGGTCGACCCACGGGCCGTCCTGTACATTCGTCGATTGAAGATTAGAGAATTGAAGTTCCAGTACCTGATTTATTTTCCAAGTGTTGGACCACGGAGGGTGACCTACGGACCGTAGTACGCACTGTCGACAGAAGCCACGTTTGAGCAATTTTATTTCCTTATTTTGTTTCATGTTTAAGTTAGGATTTGTTTTCTATAAATAGGAGTTCTAATCCTCATTTTTTGGAGTTAGACATTATTGTATACTTTTAGTTTTGGTCTTTTGGAATTATTTTTGCAAAGACTTCACAATTTAATTTCCGGAAGTTGGTTTATACAATTTTCACTTTGAATTTCAATTGAAGATTTGGGTTTTCATCTATTCTCATTGTAAGTTCATAAATTCTTTTAACCTAATTATGAATTGTGAACCATTAAGTATGAGTAGTTAAATCCACAACTAGGATTGTGGGAACCATGGGCAATTAACAAATTATGAATAATAATTAAGTAATTCTTGAATAGTGTTTATGCATGTATTGTTAATCCTTTCATTTAGAAGTCTTTTTAATGGTTTCAAATGTTAGAACTCGCCTCGTTCCTACTTACCAGACCAAGGAGGTAATGAATGAGAAAAGGATTAAACAACAGAATTTAATGGATGCTATCTAATAGTCTAATTTCAATTGGAGTGAGCGCAAAAACTAAGCCATACATTGATATGATGACTAATATGGGGTAAAGGTAAGGGTTAGTAAAGAATATACATGTAGCCGGACCAAGGTGCATGGTGAAATTCCCTATTTGGAGGACCAATCACTTAGGGATACCCAACTTACTAACTTTGCATGTTAAACACTAGGAAAATATTACTATTATTAGGATTACTGTGTTAAGAGCTTGTGGGGAACACATATGCCCTATTTTCCATCTTATATTGATTTCTCAAACTGTTAATCTTGATTACTTGTTACTTATTGATTCAAATCAACAATCTGTTACTTTAGTTATAAAACCCCCCTGTTTACTTTTCTCGGAAATAGTTTGACTAAAAAGAGATAATCTTGAGTTAAGTTTAAGCTGAACCATATTCTTCGTGGGATTGACCCTAACCTACAAGTTGGTTTTTTTATTTGAAAACGATCGCTTATGCTTCTTTAATAGAGGTGTAATTTGAGCGTATCAAAGACCGAATTCAAGGGTGAACCCATTCTTCCAGGCTGCCATGAGTTCTTATTCTATTTAGTCAATACTCTCGGACTTAGACTAGTTCTTTAGATGTTTGTTATGTTTAGCTTTTGGGGTTGTATCCCTATTCCTTAGACTTGTGGATTGTTAGAGTTTTGGTACATTGACTTTCAGGTTTTAGGGGTATTTTCCACAATGTTTTGATAGTCGTTTTGTTAAACTTTAGGAGTTTATGGGAACTCCAGTTTATTTCTGCATTTTAACCTGCTTCTGTATCTTTAAATGCCTTAGTTTTCGTAAAAATTTGTTAGATGGGTTGTAGTTAATTTTTCTCCCACCGGAGGATTAGTGTGGGTGCCAATCACGACGGTCTAGGTGGTGACAAAGTTGGTATCAGAGCCCTAGGTTCGTTGATCTCATTGTACCAAAACGAGTCTAGTAGAGTCTTGTGGAACGGTACGGAGACGTCTCTACTTTTCTTCGAGAGACTATAGGACTTTAGGAAAAACTCATTTATTTCTACTCTTTTCGTGCTATGACTTGAATCCAATTGATATCTGAATTTCTTCACTCTATTTCGCATCTGGTTAGTAATTGAGTTGTAAAAGTGGAAACAACAACACCATCAATATAAAATGTGTTAGTGGAAATATGTATGTTTCCCTGACTCACTGTAGGCATGTAATGACTAGTGACAAACATGAGGTTTTTATTATGTTCTTAAAGTTGAAAGTCTCATTCTTCATGGGTACGGAATATGAAGATGTTTAGGACTTCCTTGTTGACTGTCATGAGTTGCTTCATAAGATGAATATAGTGGAGAGGTTTGGGTTGAGCTTGTGACATATCAATTCCAAAGAGACACCAAAATGTAGTGGTTGTCTCATGTTGAGTGCCGACTAGTAAATGCACTACTCGTGACTTGGAAAACATTTTATAGCTTTCTGTACGGAGAAGTATATACCCTGAACTTTGAGGGATATGAAGTGAGATGAGTTCCTGAACATAGAGCAAATTCGTCGTTTTGTGAAGTGATTAAGGTCATATTTACAGATTCAAGCTTATAGGTGACAATATTCAAGAAGTTTTGTAAGGGACGGCTGGATAATGAATACCATTACTTTGGAAAATGCATTAGTATTATTGTCATAATATGTATGAGTTGCTTAGTAAATGATGAAATTATGTTGCGACAAATTGAGGTTAGAATCTCTACTGTGATTTCCTAGATTGAGTGTATATTGATGAGTCCACAAATTGGACTCATTTAGGGCTTTATTTTGATAGGAATAGTGTCCTCAAATGCTTATTTTGTCTCAATATTTGATGAAAACTTTTAAGTTTCAGGTATTTGAAGTTTTAGTGGAAGCATGAACACTTAGGCGCAAAAAGGAACAAATAGGCTAAAAAGAACGAAGAAGTTGAAGCCTGCGCATCGCCAAGCACGCTTGGCGATTCGCCGAAGGGACGCATTCCGCCCTTTGTTCCAGAACGCGAAGCCTTGAAGGAGCAGGATCAAAAAGGCGATGAAAGGACCAGTCGGCGTTTCGCCGAATAATTCCACAAAGCAGTACTGGGTCGCCCAATGACACAGAACACGACAATGTTGAAGGCTAGTGCAAGACGGCGACGAACTACACCAAAGGGAAAATCGTCGAGTTAATCGGTGATTCCGACTAACCTCGCCAAAAGATCCGCCATCACTATTTTCTGAAGTCTATAATACTAAACTTGTTATTAATTTTAAAGAGTCGAACATTTATTTTAATTTCCAAAATAGAATAGTACTTTTTGGGATATTTTCTCTCAAGTTTGGAGAGGATTTTTGGGAGACTTGAAGAAAGAAGGATTTCATCTTCCCAAGTTGGAAGTGGGTCTTTTCCATTCTTCTTTCTTTGCTTAAATCAAGGTTTAATTCCTTATGCCCATTTGATTTTAGTATCATTTTAGGTGTATTTTGTTATTTCTTGATGTGTGGCTAAAAACCCTCATTCTTGGGGTGTGAGTTAGCAAATATGTGTTGATATTGTTGTTGGATCTTGCTTGCTGATAGGATAGATGTGTTTTAATGGTGATTTCACCTAGTGGTTGTGGTTTAATTTAATGGGTTTGTAGTTGCAAATACAAAACCACCCATGTGTTTTCGGCTTGCCCGAGAGGGAAGTCATGAAACCAAGACCGCTAGACTGATGGCCTAAGAAGTGGGTCGACATGAGGTTTAGCCTAAGAGGGTGAGCCCTATTCCCATATCCTAACACTCAGCTCGAGAGAGTGAGTGGGGTAAGGCGTAAGCTGGCCTTCATGCGGCAAATGGGTGTCCGAGAGGAACACATTTGAAACGGGGTAAGTTGTCCGAGAGGGAACTTCTTTCCATCTAAAGCTTAGCCTAGTCACTATTATCTTGCAAATTTCCTATCGAAAGCATGTTCCCAACGATTTATCTCAACTTGTATTGCGGTCACACCCCAAGAACTCTTCCCCATACTTGATTTTCTTGATATTTTTTGTTGTTTTTACTACTTGTGACAAAACCCCCATTTGATATTTGACACCTTTGTGTCACCCCTTTTAATTTACAATGTTTTTAATCGTTAATGTCTTTAGCTACGACTAGTTTGAACTAATTTTTATTTTTCTACTAATTCTCAAAACCACTCCCTTGGGACACGACCCCAACCCTTGGTTGGGTTACTGTATTATTGACGATCGTAGACACTCGTACTGTAGGTTAGTGTCATTGGTCACGATAAGCATCATATATCAAAGACGGTCATGATACGACTACTACAATAGCAGCGATGCTTACTTGGTTAAGTTATTTAGTGTGTTAAAATTATAGAGAACATGTGCATATGAGGATGATATCAGTAAGGTCGTGGAGGCTGGAGAAACAGTAATGTAGGTAGGAGAGCAGTGCCGCCAGGCAAGGAGGTTGCCCGTCAAGATGATATGGCTCAATTTTATGCCTTTTCGGGCAAGACCGATGTTGAGGTGTCTGATGCAGTGATCACACGTGCTATTCTTGTCTGTGACCGGATGACTGTTGTCTTGTTTGATCCGGGTTCTACTTATTCATATGTGTCAGTTCAGGTTGCCTTGGGATTTAATATGGTTTGTGATGTACTTGATGCCCTCATCCATGTTTCTACCCCAGTTGGAGAGTCTGTCATAGTCACCCATGTGTATCATGATTGTCCTGTTTTGTTTATAGGTTTTTAGACTTGGGCTGACTTGGTTATTTTGGATATGACTGACTTTGATATAATCTTAGGCATGACTTGGTTGTCCCCCTATTTTGTTGTGCTTAATTGTAATGCTAAGTATGTGACTCTAGAGATCCCCAGTAGGGAAAAGTTAGAGTGGGAAGGGGTGTAAAATCCTAAGCCAGCTAAGATCATATCCTCTATTCGGGCTAGGTAACTGGTGGGGCAGGGATGTTTGGCATATTTGGCTCATATTCGAGATGTTGAGGTTGAGTCTCCCTCTATTGAGTCTATTCATGTAGTGTCTGAATTTAAGAAAGTGTTTCTTACCGATTTGCCTAGTATGCCTTAGAATAGAGATATAGATTTTTGCATTGACTTGGAACCTAGCACTCGCCCCATCTCCATTCGTCTGTATCACATGGCTCCGGTAGAATTGAGAGAGCTTAAGGCTCAAATCCATGAACTTCTTGATAAAGGTTTCATCCATCCTAGTGCTTCCCCGTGGGTTGCTCCTATCTTGTTTGTTAAGAAGAATGATGGTAGTATGAGGACTGGTGATTTTATATTAAGCCATAAATGAGTGGATTGATATCGGAATGACAAGTTTATGGATAAAGAAAGTCTCATTGAGTATACTTGGGTGAAGGAAATTGAAGATTTTAGTAAGAAAGTGCGTATAAAAATTGGGTTAGTCCTTTGAATTTGATGAGTATACCTGAGTTTGAGGTGTCATGTTGATGAAAAGGTTGACTTCGTAGTGATAGTCAGGGTTGACTGAGCATAATGGTAATAAGAGTTCGTGATGGATTGTGATGGGATGCAACTATATAATAACATTGTGGTTAAGCGAATTTTGTATAGTAATTACAACTCGCGAGTATCTAAGGTTGTGGTTTCCTAATATGTGGTGAGTAACGTGGTTGTATGGAAGGTTTTAAGAGACGGTGGGATACCACTCGAATATAATTTAAAAGAGCTAGAGTCATAATGAAGAAAAATAGTGGGATATAATACAACCTTTAGAGAGAGGCAAGAGCAAGAATATTTTATTTGATTGCAAAGGATAAAGAGGTATCTTCAGAGGGGTAGAGAATTGGGTTCAGAGACACGTGAATTCATTCGTTGTTGTGGCTATGGTAATAGTGTCACGGGTCCATCAGATTGGTTAAAACTATGGGAAAAGACTTGAGAAAGGAGTGTACAGACATTAGCTCGAGTGTGATGATAAGTGCTTTTGCTTTTGCTTGAGTTTAGTAATGAGTACGATTGAATTTTTAGCGAAAGATGTTGTAAGATTGATGGAGAGGCGATCAATGATAAGCAAAGATCCATGAATTCATAAAAATCTTCAAGGTATAAGCTAATGTTGATAGACCAGCGGATTGTGTTATACGGTTGAATTTACAATTCAAATTTTTCATTGTAAGTCTACATTTGTGGTGAAATATTTTGTCAAGGTACAAATTTGTAAGGTGAGAAATGATCAATTGTATCAGGTATTAAGCATGTGAAAGGACTTACACTTGGTGTGAAAGGACTTACACTTGGTGTGAGTCGTAAAGTTTATTACTTTTGATTGTTAAAGTACCTGAGAAAGGTTTTCATTTAAAGTATTGGTTTAGAGTAAGGTAAATGGTCGGAGTGTTCATGATGGTTGTTAGTATTGAGAGTGTGGACTTCAGTGGAATGATGTGAATAGTATGTGGAGTCAACTCAATGGAAATGACTGGTATCAACTCTTCATAGGTGTTATTCCGTAAAATTCTTATGTGACCATCAATTTCATTTTGCACATGGTGGTGAGTATGTTTCACTAGTCATGCTCACGTGTATTTTCACTTTTGTGGGTGGATCCCTAGTGGTGGATCAGGGGTACCAATACTGCGATGTTCTCTTGGTTGAGTGGGATGATTGGGAAGATTTGGTTATTTCAGATGACATATTTGGTGTTGTCTTGGAGTTGTTAAAGTATTTCAGTAGTTCTACATGTACCACCTTGCTTATGAGAATTCATAGAAGAGTTACCATGCGTATTTACGGTTGCCCGACAATCTTAGTATGCATCTTGTCGTCGAAGTCATGTAACGATTATGTTTGGTTGAATGTGGGAATCATTGGATCCAATTCTACTGTTCTTAAGGGTAATCTGCGATCACAATTACTAAATCTAGCATCTCGATAGTGTTGTTAAAGGGTTTGTATGCTTGGACATATCCCTCGATGAGTATCCGATGTTTAAAGATCAAATTTTTATAACATAAGCTCATGGAAATTTATGTTGTGGGATGGAGATGTTGTTAAGAACTATGATTGTTGGGTATTATGAGTGTGTGTTGGTTGGTTCAGGTTCACTTCTAATCGTAGAGAGTATTGATTTGGAATTTTATCATGCTTAAGTAAGAAATATTTCGTCCCGATGATTGTGCCAAGGTCCTTGATAACTTGTTGCAGACGTGTGTACGATCAACTTTGGTGGTTGTTGGGAATCACTTTTGTTGTTAGTTAAGTCTACATACAACAATATTTATCACTCGAGTGTTGAGATGATTTCATTGAGGCATTGTAGGAGAGGATGTGTAGGTATTCAATTGGTTGGTTTGGGGGATGGAGATTACATCATAAAGTGGGACTCAGTTTTGTTAAACAAAGACCTTTAGTATGAGGAAGAACCATTTGCAATTCTTGATCGCGATGTCCGGAAGCTGAGGACCAAGGAGATAAGTCCGTGAAAGTTCAATGGAAGCATCGTCCGATTGAGGAAGCTACTTGGGAAACCGAGAAGGACATGCGAGACAAGTATCCCCAGCTATTCGACGATTCAGATACTACTCTACTCTTGCCTTAGCCAAGTTCTTCCTAGTTTATCACTCAGGGACAATTGATGGGTAAATTGGTATCTATTGTAACGACATGTTCCCGTTGTTATGAAAAAGTCAATAGGGAAAGAATTTGGGCCAGAAAACCTTTGAGTAGTGACTTGAAAAATTGTAGCCTAGTTCAGATTTGGATGAAATCTGAGTTAGGCAGAGTCTAGGGAAATCTGATAATGAATGAGAGATTCAATAATGAATTTGGGTGCATGAATAGATAGCTAAAACGTTAACGAACCAGTACGACTTTATGAAATCGGATTCGAGCGAGTAGAACTCCTAAAACTGATCTTAGCGTGAGCATGTAGTTTTTGAACGTCCTGATTTAAGGTGTGCTGTGAAATGGGGGTTTGGAACTCAAATTCCGACTCAGTATCTCCGTGTAAGCCGATGTGGCGAGATTATTCACGCTAGGGCGGGGCTGCTGTGGCGGGATGGGGTCCGCCATAGCGGCTCAGTCGCGAATTAAATCGGGGAAAAACCTCAAAAACGTTATTTTTCTGCAAGTTTCGTTCTTGAGAGTTAAGAGACGACCCCAGGGGACTTCTTGATAGTTTTCCACGACTTTTGGTGCTAAAGGTAAGGATTTTACTCCCCTAATCTGTTTTTTGATCCGTAGAACGTAGATTCTTAGTTAAATATTATTCGGGAAAGGTTTTGGACTGAATTTGATGGTGGGAAAAAACCCTAGCTGTACCTTAGGATCATGGGTTTGTTCTTGGGTTATTGTGTTTGTTATAATCTGAATAATTAGACCTTTGATTGTTGATCCTTGTGTATATTAATTATTTGTAGACCTAGAACAAGGGGAAAGAATCCGGAAAAAGGAGATTCAAGTGCCTTAGGGGATTCAAGCTTGTTTTCGAGGTAGGTGATGGTTTGATTTCTTGTTTGCGTGATATATGTTGGTGATTACTTCATTATAATGCATGTATGTATGAGAATGAAGGATTCTTGATCAAACCTAATTAAATGAGTGTGAACGAATAAATGTATGTCATGATTCAACACTTGATTGTATGATTATGAGAATGTACATATAAGTGTGATTGTGATTGTGCTTGTGGTTGTGCTGAATGGACCGAGTGTCACGTTCCGACACACTAACTTGGATCTAGTGCCACGTTTCGGCGCATATATGGGATCAGGTGTCACGTCCGGCACACTAATTAGGATTGGGTACCACGTTCCGATACACTAACAGTTTGGGTATGGGTTCCATGAGAGGACCATTGAATTGTCATATTTACTTGTTATTGAGAATGTGAATTTATACATTGCTCTTGAAATGATAACTGTGTATACATTTTGTGCATGTCATGTTTACCTTGTTGTGATTCTAGTATATGTTGGGCTTACTGGGATAGCCGCGTGATCCTACCTGTACATTGTGGTTGTGTACTGATTTTGTACTTGCTCGTTCTATGTACTTGTCATCTTCATGCGGCTATTGATAGACCTCAGCTAGGAGATCAGTGATCGAGATCGAATTCAAGGGTGAGCCAGTTCTTCCAGGCTGCCATGAATTCTCATTCTGTTTAGTCCATACTCTCGGACTTAGACTAGTTCTTTAGATGTTTGTTATTTTTAGCTTTCAGGGTTGTACCCCTATTTCTTAGACTTGTGGATTGTTAGAGTTTTGGTACATTGACTTTCAGGTTCTAGGGGTGTTTTCTGCAATGTTTTGATAGTCGTTTTGTTAAACTTTAGAAGTTTATGGGAACTCCAATTTATTTCTGCATTTAAACCTGCTTCCGTATCTTTAAATGCCTTAGTTTTTGTAAAAAATTGTTTGATGGGTTGTAGTTAATGGTTCTCCTACCGGAGGGTTAGTGTGGCTGCCAATCACGACGGTCTGGGTCGTGACATGATGCTATTTTTCCATTTATTAAAAATTAGTTTAAATAGATAACTATTAAAAAATAAAAATTATAAGAATTTATTTTTTTTCAAAAAGATCCGTAAATAATTAAAGAACTATTAAAAAACTGTAAAAAAAATTTAAAATAGCTATCAAAATTCATTTTTTTTATAAAAGCAGTAAAAATTTAAGGTAAAAAATAACTAATCTATCTATATATAAAAGGAGAGAAAAAACGACACGTGTCAGCACCACAATTATTCTTGAATAGTTGTAGCGCGCCTTCCCTCCTTCTCTCACTTTGGAAAGATTTTTCCGTATTTTCTTATGATGACCTGGTCGAGAGAGTACGATACATCGGTGTAAAATAATAATAATAATTGAATTTCAAAAATATGTGTAAACTTATAGAAACCACCATAAAATTTTGATTTTTTTAATTACAACAATAATAATAATAATTGAATTTCAAAAATAAGTGTAAAATATTTAAATAACAAAATTTTAGAAAAATAATAAAATAAAATAAAAAACGGCTGTGTATCAACCATTTTCAAAAAATAAAAATTAAAGTTTTTAACTCTTATTAATAATAGATAAAAAGCAAAAATGGACACTAATTAATATGGAAAAATCATTTAAATAATAAATTTATAAATTGAAAAAGTATAAATGAAAAAGAAAATCAAAAGGGTTGTGAATCAACCATTTTCAATAAATAAAAATTAAATAACTTAACTCTTATTAATAATAATTAATAATAATAATAATAATGAAAAGTAAAATGGCCACTAATTAAATGTGAATTTTTCAAAAAAAATAACCAACTCACGAATTTATTTATTTTTTTAAAAAGAAAATGTATATTAAAAAAAAGACCCAAAAAGGAGAAGATAAAAGATAAAATCTAATAAATTCCATGTTTATCTAACTTCCCATTTAAATATGAAAATTTGCTTAAAGGATAATCAAATACGATTTAATTTAAATCTGAAAAAATAATAATCTGAAAATGGTTTTTTTCAAATATGTAACCACCTTTTATTTTTGAATTCCTATAATAAAGGCAACCACCTACTTTATCCATTTGCTTCATTCATCCTATAAATAAATGTCTTCTTTTTTCAGAAAATTTTTATTCATTTTGTTAGTATTATCCTTTAGAACAATCATTTTTCAGAGTGAGAAATTCATCTTCAATGCACAGATGTTGCTTCAAGCAGTGAATTAACATATGCACTAATTTAAAATCAGGTATGAAAAACTATCCAAGATTTTTTTAAATTACATACCAAAAATGTGGACTTCTATCGACTATCAATATGATTGATAGTTGTTACAGTTGATTAATTATTTACAGTCTATTGTTCTTCTTCTAATAAAATAATAGTTTGAAAGGAAAAATTGTTGTATAAAGGAGTATGGGTGGTCGTTGATTATTTATATTATAATAAATATAATTCTTTATTTATCATGCGAGTTTCTAATATAAAAAATTAACATGCACTAATATTGTTTTATATCTTGCAGATTTGAGTTGATGTGATCCCCGCAACATGAAAAATGTCAAGTTGAAAGTGGTGGCATGTGTGTGTATTGCTTTTGTGAGGAAATCTACTATGTCATTTGTTAAATTTACAAGTACTAATTTTTTAGACTTATTTTAATTAAAGAAGAAAAAGTTTTACAATTTATGGGGAAAAAGTCATTCTAATGATAAGATTGTACAATTGAATTCACGGTACATAAAATAAAATTAAAAAGAATCAAAACAATTTTAAGCAACACATTACCATTTAAAATATTAATATAAATATATCAATAAAATTGCCACGAGGTACAATGTGTTGTATTTTCAATGGTCAAACTGAAGGAAGAAGTCATTAACATTCTTGCTAAGAGTAGGCAGATCTGATGTTCACTTCATATTACTTTCAAAATTACATTTTAAGAGATTATGCTATCGTATTTTTCATGTAGGAAACTTATTTTGCTTTCCTAATTTTCTATCAATTTCTATTAGTTTTTGCCTTATCTTTTACATTTTAGTTTGGATATGTTATTTGCATTATAGAGAATGATGTTTTATGCTATTATTTGGAAAAATATATGTTGGATACAAAAATAAATTGACGAACTATTAAAAAATATTGCAATGAAGACATAGTATGTGCTAACATATATGCAATCATCTGGGATTTTATAATTGAAGAAGATGATTCACATAATTTTGCCGAAAATATTCAGTAAGTTCTATTTCTTAATTATTTCATATTTATTAATGATTATCTTTATTATGCACTATGACGAAATGACTTAAAATAGTGTGATTTTTTTTTTCAAATTGAAGGATTGCATAGCATGTTGAGGATTGAAGGGTTGCATAGCCTGTGACAAGAAATTTCCTCT
>JAJOOI010071448.1:0-17569 GCA_029582585.1 Solanum bukasovii | reverse complement strand
TACATTTTAGTTTGGAGATGTTATTTGCATTATAGAGAATGGTGTTTTATGCTATTATTTGAAAAAATATATGTTGGATACAAAAATAAATTGACGAACTATTAAAAAATATTGCAATGAAGACATAGTATGTGCTAACATATATGCAATCATCTGGGATTTTATAACTGAAGAAGATGATTCACATAATTTTGCCGAAAATGTTCAGTAAGTTCTATTTCTTAATTATTTCATATTTATTAATGATTATCTTTATTATGCACTATGACGAAATGACTTAAAATAGTGTGATTTTTTTTTTTCAGATTGAAGGATTGCATAGCATGTTGAGGATTGAAGGGTTGCATAGCCTGTGACAAGAAATTTCTTCTTTTTTTAAAAAAATTTAATAACTCAAATTTATTATTTATTATAAATTATAATAATAAATTGAATTTAAAAAATAATAATTCCTCTTTTGCCAAAATAATAAATTAAATAATTTTTAAATAATAATTTATTTTAATATATAGGCTAACTTAGAATAAGAAGTATTCCCTATTATATCTTTTAGTAATCGTGTAAACTAAATTGTCATAATGTAAAATTATTATAGATTTTTATCCTTTATAAAAAAAATATAATAATTAAAGCTAACGTTGAATTGTACATACAAAATAAAAGACATATGGACAATTTTATAAATATATGGCTTGTCTTACTATACTAGAAATTACATTTGAAAATGGAATAAAATGGATGAGATTCATGTTGATAAAAGTTAGGATTTAGACTAGTGAGAATTTATATAGTCAAAGCTTAATTTGTGTTGTAATTCTTACTTCTTTAGCAATTTAACAAGCTCAAAAGATTTCAATATAATGAATGATAACTTGCAAAGTGTTATTTTTAGATTTTCATCTTGATCAACTTTATTTTATCATTTCAAAATTTTCATTCTATCATATAAAATCTCTCCACATGTATTTCAATTTAAAGATAATAATTGATATCATTGCTTTCAAATTTCAAATTAAAATTGATTTGAAATGAATTACCATGTATGTTTTCACGTTATATTCATAATATTATGTTGGTGGCGTTTATAATGTCTAAACTTTTTCTAATTAATATTATAAAAAATATATTAATTATTTATATAAAATTAATTTAAAATTTTAAAAACTGTATCCTACTATTATATACATGCACTTTTGTTACTCAATAATAATAATTCATATTAATTATTTTTAAGTTTAAAAATTATTATATTTTAAAATATCCGCGCAACGCGCGGATATGTATACTAGTACACAGTTATTACAAACAATGATTACTACCTTTTCGTATTATATTTTTAATCTTTAAAAAATAAAAATAAAAAAATTCAAAAATGTAAGATTTTCTTGATACATTCTAAATTAATTTTACAAATAACACCATTTTAAAAAAAAATTATAAGATAAATTATTAGAATTATTTATTGAATAATACACAGTTATTACAAACAATAATTACTACCTTTTTGTATTTTTACTCTTTAAAAAATAAAAACAAAAAAAAATTCAAAAATGTAAGATTTTCTTGATACATTCTGAAATAATTTTAAAAATAAGACAATTTCAAAAAAATATTTAAATTATAAGTTAAATTATTAGAATTATTTTTTGAATAATACACAATTATGAAAAACAATAGTTACTTCTTTTTCTGTTTTTAAATCTTTGAAAAACAAAAACAAAAGAACACAGAAATATAAGATTTTTAAAAAGTAAACTAATTTATGCATGTCCCTATCCCATGTTAAAGAACTAACTAAGAAATATACATAAAATACAACTCCTTCCTTCTCCTTTTTATATGAAAATGTATATATTTTGAAATGCATATATAATTGATTTAAATTCAAATTTTAAAAGATGGATAACTAATCTTATCCCTAAAAATACTTAACCCACGTTTCTTGAGGGAAAAAACTACTATTAACAGTTAACTCCATCTTTTTAAAAGCCTATTCACACCATAATTTTCTTATTGCCTTATCTTTATTCAACCTCTTAACATGATAACTTTCTTGCTTTTCAAGGTGCTCTTTCAAATCTTATAATTTATTTTCTAATAGTTCTTTCGTTTCTGCCAATGAGTCTTTATGGTTTGAAGTGAAAAGTTATATGCATATAATATTTGTTGCATATAGGAACAATACGAATAGACCAAATTAGGATGGGAATATCTTTCCCAAGTCAATGTGGTGCATACCTAGCGAGTTTGGATTGATGTTGATTCTCTCTTTCTTTTTTTAGGCAATTGCGCATATATTTCTTCTTCTTTATTCACAATTTAGAATAATTATTCAATTTAGATTTTAGTATTTAAATTGTTATTAAGTAGTTAATTATTCTATCCAAATTAGCATGTATATGTCTATTTTACTTCATTTTTTATGAACCAATAAATGTGTTTGCATTGGATGCATTTGTTCAGGTGGGAGAAAATGTGAAACAAGACTAAATTAAAAAGGTTGTTTTTCTATTTTACATTTTATGTTGAAATTTTTTCGGCTTCAAATTTTATAAATGCACATAAAGGTAACTTATCAAACTTCGGAAGAAAAGATTTCAATTTTAATAAATTGATAGCATAATATCATTTATGGATTGTACTCTATTATTAAAGTTAAAATAATTTTTCTCTTCTTTTTTTCTAATTATATGGTGATAATATATATGTATATAAAGCTGGATAGAAGAGATGTAGATTTGATATCAAATACACAAGTATATATTTTGTTTTAATGGGAGAACACACAAACAAGAGGAAATCAATGATGACTAAATTAAAAAATTAGTTCAGAATTCTTAAAACAAGACTTACTTTTGAATTCTCAATACAATTGAGAAAATGGACTACATGAAAACTTCAACAACAAAAAAGTACATCATTTTCTTCTACTTTTTTTACACGTAATGTTTAGTTCAATTTACATACATTTGAATTTATAAATTATGGGATGACTTAATTAATTCATGCAAATTTATTTGATTAATTTACAAATTGTACATGTTAAAAAATCAGCATGGTGTGTGTAATATCATTTCTTAAATTTATTTTCTTCTGTTCTAATGTAGTTTGAGTTAAGTTTTACGTTTTCATAATATTCTCTAAATAAAATTGTAGTTGTAATATTAAATAGATGCTGTTTCTTATACTGCTTTTGATAAAGTAGAGTTAATGAGTAAATAATGAAGGATTAATAATACTAAAAATATTTAAATGAAATGTTTTAGAATTTAGCACAAAAATTACAAATATGTAACTCTAAATCTGATAAAATTTAATTAGTTTTAAAAAGAAGTACAATAAAAATAAATTTCATAATAGAATATTGTAAAAATTATCTGTACATTGTAAACTTATAGTTTATTGTTTTGCATATTTAGTGTAATTGATTCCGCGTTGTGACCTTACTCGAGAGATAAGCACATAACCAAGGTAGCAATCTTAGCATCCTTAGTAGTGGGTTACCTGGATTTCAGCTTGAGAGAGTAAAATTCGAAATCTATCCTTTATATCTAGCTCGAGAGAGTAGATTTGATGAGGACAAAGGGCTGGACATCTTACGATCAGTGATGAAGTTCGAGAGAATTCACCATAGAAAAGGTAATTGTTCGAGAGAAAGTTATCTTATATATGGCCTGACCTACCCACAACAAAATAACCTACTGTTTGTATCAACGTTCACCCTCTAAAGTAAAATTCGACAATTGGCTGGTCAATTCCCCAAGTTCTACTCTAGTATTTGTTTAATTTGTGTTTATTCTTGAAGTTGGATTGAAATTGGCCAAACATAATCAAAACATTGAAGGGATTGCGTCAAAGTTTTATTTTCGAATTAAAAGAAAAATCTACTCCCTAGGGATTGGACCCCAACCTTTGGTTGGGTTATATCACTATTAAACGATCGATGATGCTTAGTATTGGATGAAGTATCTTTGATAGCGTTTCTCAAATCTTAAACTCGTACCATTTCCTGTAGGATTCGACCACCACTCATTTAGTTGGGTTATATACTTATTAATGATTGCTGACGCTTAGAATTGGATGAAGTGTCTTTGATAGCATTATTCAATCAGAGCCACCAAGATGTACCTTCATTTGTGGGAAGTCTATTGGTGGTATGGGATGAAGAAGGATATTGCGAAATTCATGGCTATGTATCCTAATTGTCAACAAGTGAAAGTTGAGCATCAGAGACCGGGAGATTTGTCACAAGATATTGGTATTCCTACTTTGAAGTGGAAAGATTTGAATATGGACTTCATAGTAGGGTTGCCACACACTCGGTGACAACATGACTCGATTTGTGTTATAGTAGATCGGATGACGAAATCAACTCATTTTATTCCCGTCAAGGTTTCCTAGTCGGTGGAGGATTATGCTAAGTTGTACTTGAGAGAAATGGTAAGGTTGAATGAAGTGCCCTAGTCCATTATTTCTGATCGTGGTACTCAATTCACTTATTTGTTTTGGAAGTCTTTCCAAAAGGGTCTAGGTACTAAGGTTAAGCTTAGTACGACCTTTCATCCCCAAAATGATGGGCAAGTGGAGCATACTATCAAACTTTGGAAGACATGTTGAGAGCTTGTGTGATAGATTTTAAGGGTATTTGGGATGACCATTTGCCATTCATTAAGTTTTCTTATAATAATAGCTATCACTCGAGTATTGGTATGGCTCCATTTGAGGCTCTTTATGGTAGGAGGTATGGGTGAACTTGCCTTGATAGGTCCCGAGTTAGTTCATGAGGCTATATAGAAGGCTTGACTTATTATAGAAAGGTTGAAAATTTCTCAAAGTCGACAAAAGTCATATGCCAATGTTAAAAGAAGTGATCTTGAATTTGATGTTCTTGATTGAGTTTATTTGAAAATTTCACCTATGAAGGGTGTAATGAGGTTTGGTAAGAAAGGGAAGCTTAGTCCCCGTTTTGTAGGCCCATATGAGATTTTGAGAGGTGTTGGTAAGGTTGCTTATGAACTAGATTTGACTAATGAGTTGGCATCGGTGCATCCGGTTTTCCATGTGTCTATGTTAAAGAAATGTGTTGGTTATCCAACATCCATTGTTCCTTTAGAAGGGTTGGGAGTTAAGGAAAATCTTTCTTATGAGGAACTTCCGGTTGAGATTTTAGACGGCAAGTCAAGAGGTTAAGAACAAAGAGGTTGCTTCCATGAAAGTTTTATGGAGGAATCAATTAGTTGAGGGTACTACTTGGGAGGCCACGGCCGATATGATGTCCCGATATCCTCATCTCTTTCCTTCTACTCCTACTCTAGTTTGAGGTAATGAGTTCCTCGTGATTTGTTTTTAGTTTGGTGTCATGCGTGTTTTATCTATTCCCCTGATTTCCTTATTTTATGCATGTTCATGAGAAACTTGTGTTTTGAAAGAAAATGAGTTTATATGATTAATTTTCCTCATGTTGGTGTGTATTGAGTATGAATTGCCTATAGAGTTCATGAGATGAATTGTTGAACATTCTTTAGGTACTCTATTGAGTATGAATTGCATAAAGGCTCCATGAGATTGTGTTGAGCATGGTTTTAGCTTGGAGAAGGTAATTCCTCCTTGAAAATGAGAAATCTTGAAATTTCAGGCATATCGGGTTGTTAGATGTAGTTTCTACCTTCCTTATGATGCATTGAGTATGTTTAGCTTGGAGTTGATGTTTCCTCCTTGGTTGTGTGCATTTTGATGAGTTTCATGTATTATGGGGTGATAGTGTTGAATCATTTCCCTTAAGAGGTGTCTAGAATGCCATTCGAGGACGAATGTTCCCAAGGGGGAGATAATGTAACACCACGGAATCTAGTAGGTTAAACTAGGGCTAAGTGAGAGGGAAAGAGACAAGAAGGGAGCATGGGTAGCCTAGCCTTCACCAAGCACTGCCCACCTTCCCACGAACACCATGACGGTTCGTGGTGAGGACCACGAGTCGTGGTGAGGTTTGTGGAGGGCTAGGCAGTAGCTAGGCTACACTGCCCCAAAACAGGACCCTTCCCATGAGCCATCCACTAGATGGCTCGTGAAGGCCACCACGGGCGGTGGGAGGGGTCGTGGTGTTGAGATAGGATTTTAGGGGTTAAGGGGTGGTGGCCAAGCCACTGGTCAAGGGACCACGGCAGTCATGCGTGGTGGTAGTTCGGCAGTTTTAGTTCAGTGGTTTGGGTCTTTTCCGGTTTTAATTAAATCAAAGCTATGTAATTTTACCTAAGCCTAGGACCCCTATATAAGTGATTTTAACCCCAAAACTCACCCATTCAAGGCATTATTTCCAAAACACAAAAGAGATCCCCAAAGTTCTTCCTCTCAAATATTTCTCTCTCTAGAACTTGAAGAAGAATAAAGGATTCAAGTTACGATCAAGGTCAAGCCTCAATTCCTCCATTGAAGTTAAGCATTGGGCTTTGAGGTATGATAGTTTTCATCCATGGAGTTCCCAAATTTCTCTACTTTCAAATTTAGAAATCCCCAATTAAGTTAGGGTTTCCTTTAATTGTAATGGGTCTTCAATGTTGATTTAAATGATTGAATTATGATCTCTTATGCATGAATTGATGAAGTATGATGATTTTATGATGATTTCCCCATGAACCCATGTAACCCCCATGTTTTCAAGTTATGAATCATGTGATGTAGGATTTTTATTGTAAAGGAAGAGTTTTATGAGATTAAGCATGTATTGCTAGCTTTACATGAATTTATGATGAAATCTATATCTAACCTATATTTTCTAAGTGTTCATGATTGAAAGTGGTTTTGAACCTCAAGAGGTAAATTATGGAATCATGCATTTTCTTATGAAATCTATGCAAATGTTTTAAGGGTGCTTTGAGAGTAAAGTACCAATGATGATGATATTGTTGTGTTGTTGAAAGAATATTCTCATAAACACATACTAGCATGATGTGAAAGGTTTTCTAACATAATAAAGATTCTTTAGTTGAAAGACTTTCTCACCTTATTGAATCAAAGAGTAAGAGCCATCCTAATGAAACTAGCTTGGATTGGTTATCTTAAGATACCTATCCATGGATCATGAGATAAGTCAAGACTTAATAACTACTCTGTGAGATTTATGCTTAGCACCGAGAGGATATTGAGATGGAAACTCTCACGTTAGTAGAGGCCGGGTTTCTAGAAGCAATCTACTTATCCCTTACCTATGTGCCCCCATAGGATGATTGTCTAGATAGACTTTAGTTAGTGGATCCACTTAAGCTAGAAATTCATGGTTCTACCTTGGCAAGTAGGACAACCCTTTTAGGTGTGGGTGTCACCGGGGGATTATGTAATAGCTCATATGGTCCCTATATCGGTTAAGGCTAATCCCCCACATTAATAATGAACTAAGGTTACTTCAAAAAGTATCGCATATGAGTTCAAATGTTTTAAAGATGATGCTAGCTTGCATTGACCATGATGTTATGACTTACGTTTTCTAACTCTCTTATATGATGTTTTAGCTTGGTAAATTGGATCTCATGAAATGAAATGTCCCTTTTAGCATGTTTTCAATGTTTTATGCATGACTATCATACTTGGTACATTGTTTTGTACTAATGCATACTCTTGACTACATTTCCCCAAATGTAGGGTCCGACAGTCAGGGTAATCTGTTTCGTGACTAGAGGTTGACTTGGGATATTTTTGAGCTTTGGTGAGTCCTCATGCTTCGAGGACAAACTTTCATTGTTTTAGTTCCTTTTCATGTATTTCCCCTTTGGACATGATATGTAGGCTAGGCCTAATTTCATCCTATTGTTTAGATGGCTATGATGAGACAGTGTTTTAGGCTTCCGCTTTACATCTTATAAAAATCTATTGGACTTGGATTATTGTTTTACGCTTATTGTTCTATTTCTTATGTTATGAGATCTAAGTGTCTTGTATGGAGTTCTTCGGGGTTCTATACGCCATGTTAGATCCAGGGGGTACCCCTGGGTCGTGATAATGAAGGGGAGGCTACAAAGTGTTTTAAGAAAAACTTTAGTTTCTTTGTTATTCGTATCGTGCATGAGGTATGCTTCAACTTCTCCTTTCTAGTCCGTTGTTATGCATTTCAGATTATGCCTCTTCGTAGAGCTTATGAACGGAATGCTAATGCATGTAATGCTAACACGGTTCCTCTAGTCCTAAGCCATGAGGTTACAAATGGAGAATTTTGAAAAACGATCCAGCTCTTGGCTTAGAGTGTTGCAAATCAAAACTATCAGCAGGCCATAGTTCCTGCGAACACTAATGGTAGATCAACTGTATCTAGGGTTCGAGACTTTATTTGGATGAATCCGCACGAGTTTCTAGGGTCGCAGGTTTGTGGGATCCCAAAGAACTTCATTGATAAAGTCAAGAATATCCTAGAGGTGATGCAAGTGCCTGGAAATGACAGGTGGACTGGCATCCTACAAACTTAAGTATTTGGCTCATATCTGGTTCACTGAGTGGAAAGACAACAAGGGTGCAGAAACAACTCTTCTGACTTGGGATTGTTTTACTGTAGCTTTTCTAGACAGGTTCTTCCCAAGGGAATTAAGAGAAGCTAAGGCAAAAAAGTTTATGAACTTGAGGCAGGGTTCAATGTCGGTCCAAGAGTACGGGCTAAAGTTTACCCAGATCTCTAGGCATGTTCAACGCATAGATGACGATCCAAGGGTACAAATGAGTAAGTTCTTGTTTGGGTATTGATATACCGTGAGTTTACGGTATTTTTAATACATTTCACTTAAGAGTTGTATGTGTCTAGGGCCATTTTGGATTAGAACTAATGTTTATTGTGCTATATTTGCAGGAAATTGACTTGGACGAGGTCGAGAAAGAGACAATTGAAATTCTGCAGAAGTGGCAACCCACAGAACTGACCTACGGACCGTAGGTCCAGTCAGGTCCGTCATTGGGCTGGCGTGGAATGATCCTTAGGGAAATTTGACCAAGTGTAGAACTACAGAAGAGAGTGACAGACCGTAGGTTGACCCATGGGCTGTCCTGCACAACCGTCGATTGATTTAGAGATTTTGAGTTCCAGTACCTGAGGAAAAGTTCTAAGTGTGGAGCCACAAATGGTGACCCACAGACCGTAGGTCGACCTACGATCCGTCCTGCAGGTCCATCGTTTGTATCTGGAAGATTGAAGGCTCCAGCTTCTGAGAAATTGTCTAAGTATTGAGCCACGGAAGGGACCTACGGACCGCAGGTCAGTTTCGTAGATCGAAGCCGCGTCCATAAAAGTTTATTTCCTTATTTCATTTTCTTTTTGTTTAGGACAAGTTTTTCTATAAATAGGGTATGTAAACCTCATTTTTGGGGTTTAGACACCATAGTATTATTTGAGTTCTTGGTATTTTCTTGGGAATTAACTTGCAAACTCTTGCAATTTGATTTCCTAATTTCGGTTTATAGGATTTTTTCTTTGAAATTCAATTGAAGATTACGGGTTTCTTCTACTGAATAAGGAAGTTCATGAATTCTTCTTCTACTATTATCAATTGTGTTCTTACAAGCATGAGTAACTAAATCCATAACTTTCATTGTTGATTTATGAGTTCAAGGTCCGGGTTCGGTGTCAAAGGTTCGAAAAAGGTCTAAGGAGTTCATTGCATGACACAATCACCCACTTCCCTTACTTGTAAGGTAATCGACTTCACCCTGACTTTTAATTCACTGTTCATTGTTGATTTATGAAGTTATGAAGTGGATCTTGACCTTGAGTGGTAAAATTTTGTGTGTAAACCATGATTTGTATGCTAAAAACATCCTAGGGACGATAGAATGTGAT
The DNA here is from genome assembly GCA_029582585.1 of Solanum bukasovii. Classification (NCBI taxonomy): domain Eukaryota; kingdom Viridiplantae; phylum Streptophyta; class Magnoliopsida; order Solanales; family Solanaceae; genus Solanum; species Solanum bukasovii. Next base: position 7,758 of record JAJOOI010071448.1, on the reverse strand, counting down.
TGTGTTCTTTTTTTAATCAAATAAAATATTGAATAAGGTCTAAATGGAAGTTTCGACTTAGGGTTCCTAGTTTGGTATGTTAAAACGAATAAATTGTGAGTAATCATAATCCTATTGATGACAAACTTCCATATATTGTTTTAAAATGCATGATTAGACTTAGGTGGATGGTTTAATTTGTTGAAAAAATAGTTACACATTGAGGGATGTCTGAAAACTGACATAGTCCTGATCCATAGGACCTCATCCACGGACCTTAGGTCGGGTCCGTGGCTTTGTTGGACATGAAAAGCCACCAAGTGTGGAACCACAGATGTGGACTACGGTCCGTCATTTCATCGATGGACTGTTCTGCACATCCATGGTTCCCATCAGAGACCAAACTTTTTAGGTCTGACCTACGGAGGGGACCCACAGACAATAGGTACCCACCGTAGGTGGTTAGATGCTACTGTAATTTTTTTTTTTTGTTTTTGTTTTGTTTGTTCTTTAGTCTAAATTTTTTCCGAGTGTGTTATTGGCTTATTTTGGTACAAACTAAGTTTCCACAGGTACCATGGCTCCCAAGAAAGCTTTGACCTACGCCTCAAAGGGCAATTCAAAATCGGTTGCACCAACCTTTCGGCTAATTGATGAAAATACTGATGCGGAGAAGGATCCCCCCTATGTCCCACCTACTACTAGGACATCCCCCACGGCACTCCGCACTACAAGGAATCAATCCCGACAGGTGATTTTCGACGTGGTCACTGCCCCCAAATCTGATGATGGGGATACACAGATAGGTTCACCAGCTTGTTCTTAGTCCAGTTTTGCTTCTGGCTCTCACTCTGCATCTGGCTCCAGTTCTGATGGCACCAACGCCTCATCCTCTAAGGCTACAAGTGCGGGGGACATTCTAGTGCCACTGAATATCGATCCTAATTCAATTGCTAAGGAGCCAAACCAATGGTGTGTAAATGGCCAGTGGCAGATATCCAGAGATGCCTTGATGATGACTAAGAAAGATAGGATGGTTCGATTAGTCACTGATGAGCTCCGAGTTCTCACAGGCAGTCTGCATACTGCGCCTGCCATCCATGAGCTCTTAAGGAGACACAAGTGTGATCGGATGGCTCGTAACCCAGGGTCCTATAGCGAGGGGATCGTTAGGGAGTTCTATGCTTCCTACGCAGCCATCCTCCGAGGTTTGATTGAAAAATTGGCCAAGCCCGCCGCCCAGCCTCCACTCAAGGATACACTAGTGCGCGGGTATTCAATTGATATATCTGAGATTACTATCCGGAGGTTCCTCTACGGTCCGGGCCACACTCTGCCAATCAACACGACCGAGTTTGATTATCGCTGGGACATAGTTAGGAGCGGAGCATTCTAGAGGACTGTAGATTTGAAGGATACTCAATTGCGCTGGTTAGCCTGTCATCTTGTTACAAACAAAGAGCGTGCCGAGTTGGTCAGCACCCCGAGCTTGGGTATAAAGAAGGCCACCCTGTCATTTGTGGCCATATTCTTTTGGTTGTTGGTGTGGAACCGGATGTCTCCTATGTAGGCAGACAATGTTCTTACATAGGGCCACACAGTCATGGGTGGAGCTCTGGTTGGTGAGATGGAGATGGACTTTGCCCGTATGCTTATTGCGGAGATACACAAGAGGGCCTTCAATGCCACCACCACCTTACCCTTCCCATGCCTCATTTTTCAGCTGTGCAGGGATGCTGGAGTACCGGTATGGCATTGTGACAAGCTGATTCAGGTGACCAAGACCCTGGATATAGGCCTGATTCGAGATGAGGCCAATGTGGTTTCACAGCATAGAGAGTCGTTGGTTCGGATGCCACCACTGGGAGCGGACTTAGATGCAGATACAGGGTGAGGAGCCTATCCTTCCAGCCACTACTGAGGATGCCCTAGCTTCCCATTCTCCGGCTGCCAGTAATCCCCTAACTCTTCAAGAGCCACTCAGTCCTCGAGGTATGCTACAGTGCCTCTAGCCCGTGTTCAGAAGTTGGAGGCCCAGATGGCCATACTACTTCAGCATGTGCGGCCTTGGATGCAGTTTGCGATTGAGGAGTCCATGACTAAAGTTGAGCAGCGGATGGAGCAGATGATGGATCGAAAGGTTCAGGCCGTTCATCAGCGCCTTGATGCATTTGAGTTGCGTGTCTTAGAGCAACCAACCCCCACCACTGATGTGTCTGCTTTTCGGATAGATTTAGCGAGTCTCCAGTCTGATCTTGATGCCCTCCTTGCTCCACTAGAGACAGAGCCTGAGTCGGTCCCTACTACACCGGTTAATAATACGGTGTTAGATGCACTATTTGGAGAAGAGATGTCGCAGCCTGCTTCATCCTGTCATACTGGGAAGCGCCCCCGCTCCAGTTGCGCTTTTGATGATACTAAGGCTAGGAGAGTTCGCAAGAGGGAGATCTAAGAGACTGAGGCATCTCGAAGGGCATCTATCATTGATGAGGAGTTGCGGTAGCCGAGGATTAGGGAGATTGGTGTTGGTGCCTCTAGCACTGTGAACATTACTGATGGTGTTGCGAGAGTTGATATTTGCACTAATGAGGGTGCTGAAACGGTTGATGCGGGCACTACTGAGGGTGACCCGATTATTGATCTAGCGGGATCCGAGACACCGGACCCACCTACTTGTTGATAGGTCTTCGGCACTATGCGCCACAGGTTTGCTTCACCCGTTCCATTATTCTTTACGTTTGTGCACTGGGGACAATTGCACTCTATTTTTTTGGAGGTCGAGTAAATGGGTTGTGAGTGATAGGTTGAAGTTTGAGTAACCCAACTCATAATCCTCTCTTGGGGTTTTCTTGCCTGTTTTCTTTTTCCCCAAGAGACTATTTTAATTTCTGTTGAACTGGCATGTTTAGAAATGTATGTGTGGGAGTAAGTAGAAAAACGAAAGCATGATGGTATGAAAAGCATGAGAAAAATGATCCGTCCAAAAATGTTAAATTGTGCTAGATCTGTAGTCTTGATGAGTTGATTGTGTTGGATCTGAATGTGACATGATAAGAACCAATTTGAATTCATGACTTAAGCTAAAAGAATGTTAACTGGGTAATCTGATAATCTGAAAATGAAATAATGTGCCAAGAGTGTGTAGAATGGTTGAATGTTCAGACAGTTTGTGCCAATCTAGAACTTGCCTCGTTGTTCCTTCTAAGACGATCTAGGCTAGGAGTTGGGAAGTGATCATAGGCCATTGCTTAAATTAGTCCACTTAAGCCTAAAATGATCTAACCATATGAAGTCAATGTTCACTTTGATCCAAAAATTTGAGACTTAAATAGACTATTTCTTTTGATTCACCTAACTCACCTTCCTTTAAAATACTATCTTGGTCCCGGTCCCTCCTTTGGCATGTGCACCTTGACTTAGGCCAAAAGCCTAAGTTGATGGTGGCTAAGCCAAAAAGTTACCTTGATCTTGTCCCTGGTCCGACATCGGACAATGTGCACCTCAACTAATGCAAAATCCATAAGTTGAGGGTGGCTATGAAAGAGGAAACCAAAATAAAAAGGGTATGAAAAGAGTTTTGTGTTGAAAAGAGAAAATTAAAGAAAGCGGATGTAACTTTGTGCAAAAGAAACAAAAAGATGATGAATAAAAGTGTTAAAAGAAAGAAAGAAAAATAAAGTGAAAGAAAAATAATAAAGTGAAAAATTAGAGTCAAAAGTCACATCCATGTTGAAATGCATTAGGGAAAGAAAGTAAAATGAAAGGATGCCAAAAATAGGTCAACGACGAGGTAAACAACCAATGTAATGTCAAGGAGATTCAAAGCACCCGAAAAGAAGGGCAAGCCTATGGTATTAAGCACTAACTGTACTTGAATTCACTTCTGAGCGTGAGTGTTGAATGAATCCTAAAACTCTAAAATTCACATCTTCTGTGTGGAAAGGATTTTGTTTGAAGTGAGGGCACTAGTTACATTATCGAAAAGTTGGTACCTTGGTGATTGTGAAAAATGTATGTTGGGGTGTCTATAGGTCAATCTGTCATATATTGATCCGCATGAGTTAGTTTGTTGAGTCTAAGAGAAAGATTTTCACTGACAATATGGAATGGATTTAACTAGCCATGTGATTGCTTGAGTTTGAATGTTTGCTTCTACACAAGTGTCGTTTAGAGTCTTAGTGTGTCGCTTGAGGACAAACAACGAATTTAAGTTGAGGGTATTGATATACCGTGAGTTTACGGTAATTTTAATACATTTTACTTAAGAGTTGTGTGTGTCTAGGGCCATTTTGGACTAGAACTAATGTTTATTGTGCCATATTTGCAGGAAATAGACTTGGACGAGGTCTCGAGAGAGACGGTTGGAATTCTGTAGAAGTGGCCACCCACGGAAGTGACCTACAGACCATAGGTCCAGTCACGGTCCGTCATTGCGCTAGCGTGGAATGATCCTCATGGAAATATGACCAAGTGTGGAACTACGAAAGAGAGTAACGGACCGTAGGTTGACTCACGAGCCATCCTGCACAACAGTCGATTGATTCAGAGATTTTGAGTTCCAGTACCTGAGGAAAAGTTCTAAGTGTGGAGCCACGAAAGGGGACCCACAGACCGTAAGTCTACCTACGGTCCGTCTTGCAGGTCCGTCGTTTGTATCTGGAAAATTGAAGGTTCCAGTTTCTGAGAAATTGTCTAAACATTGAACCACGGAAAGGACCTACGGACCGTAGGTCAGTCTCGTAGATCAAACCCGCGTCCAGAAAAGTTTATTTCCTTATTTCATTTCCTTTTTGTTTACGACAAGTTTTTCTATAAATAGGGTATGTAAAACTCATTTTTGGGGATTAGACACCATAGTATTATTTGAGTTCTTGGTATTTTCTTGGGAATTAACTTGCAAACTTTGGTATTTTGATTTCCTAATTTCGGTTTATAAGATTTTTGCTTTGAATTTCAATTGTAGATTACGGGTTTCTTCTACTCAATACGTAAGGTAATGAATTCTTCTACAACTATTATCAATTGTGTTCTTACAAGCATGAGTAAGTAAATCCACAACTTTCATTGTTGATTTATGAGTTCAAGGTTCGGGTTCGGTGTCAAAGGTTTGAAAAAGGTCTAAGGAGTGCACTACATCACACAATCACCCACTTCCATTACTTGTAAGGTAAACGACTTCACCCTGACTTTTAATTCACTGTTCATTGTTGATTTATGAAGTTATGAAGTGGATCTTGACCTTGGTTGGTAAAATTTTGTGTGTAAACCATGATTTGTATGCTAAAAACACCCTTGGGATGATAGAATGTGATTGTGTTCTCTTTTTAAATAAATAACACATTGAATAAGGTCTAAATGGAAGTTTCGACTTAGGGTTCCTAGTTTGTTATGTTAAAATGAATAAATTGTGAGTAATCATAACCCTATGGATGACAAACTACCATATATTGTGTTGAAATGCATGATTAGACTTAGGTGGATGGTTTAACTTGTTGAAAAAATAGTTGCACATTGAGGGAAGTCTGAAAACTGACACTGTCCTGATCCATGGGACACCGTCCACAGACCGTAGGTGGGGTCCGCGGGCTTGTTGCATATGAAAAGCCACCAAGTGTGGAACCACAGATGTGGACTACGGTCCATCGTTCCATCGACGGACCATTCTGCACATCCATGGTTCCCATCAGAAACCCAACTTTTCGGGACCTCTAACCTATGGACGGGACCCACGGACCGTAGGTGGCACTGATGCTACTGTACAATTTTTTTTAGTTTTTGTTTCGGTAGTTCTTTAGTCTAATTTTTTTTTAATGTCTTATTGGCTTATTTTGGTACAAACTAAGTTTCCACAGGTACGATGGCTCCCAAGAAATCTCTGACCAACGCCGCAAAGGGCAAGTCAAAATCGGTGGCACCAACCTTTCAGCTAATTGATGAAGATACTGATGCAGAGAAGGATCCCGCCTATGTCCCACCTACTACTGGGACATCTCCCACGGCACCCCGCAGTACAAGGAATCAGTCCCGACAGGTGATTTCCGAAGTGGTCACTACCCCTAGTTTGATGAGTGGGATAGACCAATTGGTTCACCGGCTGGTTCTTAGTCCCCTTTTGCTTCCAGCTCAGGCTCCGGTTCCGCATCTGGCATAAGTTCTGATGGCGCCAACACCTCATCCTCAGAGGCTACTAGTGCGGGGGACATTCTAGTGCCACCGAACACCGATCTTGATCTAGTTGCTGATGAGCCAAACCAATGGTGTGTAATATGGCTAGTGGCAGATATACAGAGACGCCCTGATGATGACTAAGAAGGATAGGATGGCTCGATTAGTCACTGATGAGCACCGGGTTCTCACAGGCAGTCTGCACATCGCGCCTGCCATCCATAAGCTCTTTAAGAGACACAAGTGTGATTCGATGACCTATAACCTAGGGTCCTACAATGAGGAAATCGTTAGGGAGTTCTATGCTTCCTACCGGCCACCCTCCGAGGTTTGATTTAAAAACGGGCCAATCCCGTCGCTTGGCCTCTACTCAAGGCTACACTAGTGCGCGAGTTTTCGGTTGATATATTTGAGACTACTATTCGGAGGTTCCTCTACGGTTCGAGCCACACTCTGCCAATCAACACGGCCGATTTCGATTTTCAATGGGACATAGTTAGGAGCAAAGCATTCCAGAGGAATGCAGATCAGAGGGATACTCTATTGTGTTGGTTATCCTGTCATCTTGCTACAGACTGAGAGCGTGCCGAGTGGGTCAGCACCCCGAGCTTAGGTATAAAGAAGGCCACCCTGTCATTTGTGGCCATATTCTTCTGGTTGTTGGTATGGTACCGGATGTCTCCTGCGCAAGCAGACAATGTGCTTACATGGGACCGTGCAGTCATGGTTGCAGCTAAGGTTGCTGGGATGGAGATGGACCTTGCCCGCATGCTTATTGAGAAGATACACGAGAGGGCCTTCAAGGCCACCACCACCTTACCCTTCCCATGCCTCATTTTTCAGCTGTGCATGGACACTGGAGTACCGGTTTGGTATTGTGACAAGCTGATTCAGATGACCAAGACCCGGGATATAGGCCTGATTCGAGATGAGGCTAATGTGGCTGCACAACACAGAGAGCCGTTGGTTCAGATGCCACCACTGGGAGCGGACTTAGTAGCAGATGCAGGGTGAGGAGCCTGTCCTTCCAACCACTACTGAGGATTCCCCGGCTTTCCATTCTCCCGCCACCAGTAAGCCCTTAGCTCTTCTAGAGCCACCCACTCCTCCGGGTATGCTATAGTGCCTCTAGCCCGTGTTCAGAAGCTACAGGCCCAGATGGCCACACTATTTCAGCATGTGCGACCTTGGATGCAACGTGCTATTGAGGAGTCCACAACTAGAGTTGAGCAACGGATGGAGCAGATGATGGACTGAAAGGTTCAGGCCGTTCACCAGCGCCTTAGCTTGACGCATTTGAGTTGCGTGTCTTAGAGAGACCACCCCTTCCACTGATGTGTCTACTTGCCTAATAGATTTAGCGAGTCTCTGAGATGATTTTGATTCCCTCCTAGCTTCACTAGAGATGGAGCCTGAGTCGGTCCCCACTACAACGGTTGATAATAGGGTGTTAGATGAACTATTTGGAGATGAGATGCCGCAGCCTGCTTCTTCCCATCATGCTGGGAAGCTCCCCCGCTCCAGTCGCCCTTCTGATGATACTAAGGCTGGGAGAGTTCGCAAGATGGAGCGCCAAGAGACTTAGGCAGCTCAGAGGTCATCTATTATTGATGA
>JAJOOI010071447.1:0-23225 GCA_029582585.1 Solanum bukasovii | reverse complement strand
AAAGCTGAAATTTTATCTTAACATACCTGTGATAGTATGACAATCTGTTCCCCTTCGAACTTTGCAAAAGAGTATCGAGCCTTTATCAATAGTTTTAGCTGAAGAATTCAAAGAAACCAGTTAAATTAAATCAAAGAGGAATGCTTGTTAATCTTGTGAGCAGCACTCATTTCTTACACTCACCCCTATGGTATCTTCACATTCTTCCCTGACAAAACAAAGAACAAACAATTGCTTTCAGGGATGAGAATTGGTAGACCAGAATATATTCGAGCGATACGGAATGCTTGCCCCATCATTAAGAAAATGTAAGGATATCTAGTAAAACTTACTCTATTAAGGGTTCGGATAGAGGTGTAAACACCAAGCCAGCAACTATTAGGTATGAAGGTTGACCGCCTTCTATGTGATAAGGAACCTATAGATGATAGCAACAGATTTAAATCAATTATACAGCAATTCAAGTGATGACGCCAATAAAGAAACTAAGTGTCCACTGACTGACATACCAAATGCACACGTGGCTTCAAAACTGCTTGAACTTTCAGGAGTTCCCCAGCTCTAATAATACCAAGTTCAGCTACATCACCAGTGAACCTGAAGAGGACAAGGCCCTTGTTAACATATAAACAGGAATAGGAGCAAACTTTACAAAGAGGGGGTCATATGGACAAGGAGCATGAGGAAACTCAAATTATGCTAATGATTCAGTGGATTATGTGCATTGACCAATATACAGTTCAAGGTCACCGAGAAATAGAATAAGAGCAAGGAAATTCCAATTTAACCCTGATTGTATAGACAACGACAATGATGCAGAAAGCAGAGCAACATCAAGGCAGTGTCTTACAAATTGGTATTACGACTTAACAAGCAGTTCCAAAGTTAGCCATTCAAACTGAAAATGAAGTGAATAATTTTTGTCAACATAGAATTGCCCTGAGGATTGTGCTTAAATACAAATCTAAGAAGTAATTAAGTTTTTACTTTTGACTGATGAGATAGCGAAATGCAATGCGTTCACTTGATCGAAATGGCACTGTCCCTTCACACCCGACACGAACACCATCAAAGCTAACAATCACGTCGCCCTGAAAAGATGAACAAGGTATTATGAAACTATGTGACAATACCAAAATACCATCCTAATGATAACGGAAAACTAAACCTTCCAAAGAGACAGGTACACACAGATGTGAAGTAGGTAGGACTAAGTACTAACTAAAATGGTCAAATATACACTATACTCTTCATCTCCAAGTTATTAAGCTGGTCCTGGGACAATACCTATATCCGTTTGCAACATGATCCCCCAACTCAGAAAGGATACTCCTGTCTAATCTCGCATTCTCATAGCGTGATCTTCGCTTTTCCATGAGGAGATCACTTATGAGTTGTAGAAACACATCTATAGTGCACCATGCTCCCCAAACTCCAAAAGGATATTCATGTACACTCATTCTCATGGAATCCATCTTCACTTTTAAATGAGAGCTTACTTACGAATTGCAGAAATTACATCCAAGCACATGTTTATCAATGTTGAATGACATAATACAAATGGTACGACTGGAGCCCTAATCCATAACTTTCTTAAGGACTATACTGTGGATGTTGTAAAGGGAGAAGGAAGGATCATTAATTTACTTAGTGCTAAACCTTTTTCTTCAAGAAAAGGATTAGCCAAATATGAAAAAATAATATTTTCTTTTAGGCAATATAAAAACCAATTTGGTAAATGTTTTATCCTTACTCCAAGAAAACAGTAAATGCAAATACGGTAAGAAAATCAGGACAAGCACTTAACAGTTAATACATTAAGTTAATTGACAGAAATGAATGCAGAAGCAGCAAAACAACCTAGAAACTATCATACTACAGTTTTATGCCAAAAATGATAGACTTCTATTATAAGCAATTACTTTCAGCGAGTTTCTCATGAAAAACAATTCAATGTTACGCTTCTCAGCTACACATCAATCTCTCCCTTCCCATTCAAAACATCATTTCTTCTCATGGTCCTTCCATCCATTAACGGTTATAAGTTTTGAGGACATTAATAAGTAAAACAGAATGAAATAGTACACTGAAATGTCTTAGAGCAGAATCATACATAACAGCCAAATATTTAGAAAGTTAGAAAAGACTCGTGAACAGTAATATATGGACGGTACCTCTTTCACGACATTGCTAACATCGGAAGTAGGCTCGATTTTCCGTACGAGTACGCCCTGCAAAACCAATTACACAGCATGTATTAAACAAGGGCATCTAGAGATTAGTGATTAATCTCTCCACACATATTTATCAATAGAATTTATATTTGACACTCTCAATCACATGATCTGCCAAGGTATCTTCAGTTGACAAATGCAAAATAGGTTTGCTTTCAGATGAGGCATAAATTAGAAAATCTGATATGGATTCAGTTGACAGGTTATTATATCAACTACTACCATGATTGACCAATTTGAAGGAGTAGACACAACGATTCCTTCAAGAGATCTGGAGACGTCGCAGAAGAGGATATTATTGATGTTACTCAAATAGGGTATTTCCAATCTTTCCATTCAAGACAGCTCAGTTATGTGTAGAAAGATGTTGGCCGGAACCAGAGGATTCATCATCAAGAAGAGCTACCTTTGCTCAGCTCAATCCCTACCATGAAATCAATTTTCCCAAGTTAACAGCCTAATGACACTTATTCTATTTTCTTTAAATTACTTTGCTACTGGCTGTGTAACTGAAGATGAATGTTTTTATTCAATTATACACTTTTTTCTCTCATATATAAGGCCTTAAGCAAAGATTTACTGAACTCTAGCCACGACAACCCCCTTTCTATCTCTTTGTAGGAATTTAACCACTGGATCCTTCCTCCACTCTCACACAATTCATGTTGCTGCAGAAACCATTTCCACTCTAGTATTAACAAAGTTGTTTGAGGAATTATAGAGTTCTACTGGGAAACAAGATCAAACGAACAGCTAAATAAAAAAGAAAAATGGTCTCATTTGCTTCAAATATGCCCCTCCCACCCTCCCGCTTTTCCCCTACCTCCACAAAAGAGAATTACCGAGAAAAGGATAAGGAACTCCAGAAAGAAAGACATCTGTTATAAAAAGCTTATGCAACTAATGAGGACTTCTTTATATATCTAGGTACAAATCCAGACCTCATTTGAAGAAACTCTCAAGCAGGCACGTAGTGCTGGATTCTCCAATTTTTGCAACAATACCCCAAGGCAAGGAAAACCTGAAATCATAATACTGTTAGATAAGCTATTGAAAACCTACAGGCAAAGAAGCTTCCAAATCATATGGAGCACTGGTAGTTCTTTAACGCATAAGGACGAGACTAACAAATTCAATAAACAATTGTACTGTGCTGCAGCTTTAGCAAAAGAAAGAAGAAACAAAAGAAGCTTTGCGAGGGCGAGGGGGTCGTTATGGCAATTCTGTAAAGATGTGGCTGAAATTGGCTCAAGGGATGATTCTTTCTTTTTTTTTTTTTTTTTGGTTAACTAGATATTTGGCTGGGAGATAATCTCCAGGCTTCCAAAACAACTAAATGCCAAATTCACTATGCAATAATGTCGTTTATAAATGAATATACTCCAAAATAATGAAGAACAAAAATAGGCACCACATAAATGAATTGTGAATGGTTTTATAATTTTTTTTTTAAAAATGAATAAATGGTTTGCAGTCAACTATAAAAAATCAACAAATTAATAACTAGTACAAAATTTTACCAATTAAAAGTTTGAAAGTTACAGGTTAAAACTTCAGCCTATGTTTGACATAATTATAAAACAGCCATGCAATTGGCAGGAACCATAAGAACAAGCAAGAATTAAGTAGCACTAGTTTCTATATTGTTTTGAGGGGTCACAAACCACTACATAATAGAAAGATTTACTTTTGTGCTTAATAATTAAGATTTAAGAGCAGCAAACATAACAAACGAAGTCATCTTTTGTAATAAGGCTTTGAGGAAAAATAATGGCCCCTCGCCTCCTGCCCTCCCACCCCTTCTCTCTCAGAAATTGAATCTCAGCTGAGGCCCTTTATCCTATCGAAAATAACAAAGGCATTTGGAAAAAGAGGGTCAAATCATTTATTAATTGTGAACAGTGTTGTATAGAAAGGGGCACATGGAAAACCGACTTTTGAAATTCTTTAGCAAAAATCCCTCATAAACCCATCCTTGCTTATCTTGCAGAACCAAGAAGCATCAAGATAAACGTCCATGGCTCAGAAATGAAATGCTTAGGTCCCTCATTTGCAACCTACCCTCTATGACAGGCTGACAACATCACATTCTCTCAATGTGGGACACTCTAACACCCCCCCCCCTCCCCCACGCCTACAGCTAGACATCGGGAGCGTAAACAATTTAACACGGGGCCCCAATAATTGAGTAAACCAAGAATATGGGTAGGTCTGACTTAGATACAATGTAAAGAAAATAGACCTTGGGCCTAATTCAACCCAAAAGGCTAACTTATAGGCAACGATTGCTCAAAACCTTAAGGATACAATAACCCATTTCCTCAATCAATGTCGGACACTCTAAACAAAAAGTAAGTTAAAAACACTAATTATAGTCAACATTTGCAGGTTCTGAATAGGTCAGTTTTCTTTCCAAACTTCAATAGAATTTCAGATATTTAGGGAGTATATGTATTAGAAAACTTTACACAAGTGATGAAAGTTAGTTCTTAACCATGAGGTTGTTCAACGCTACATGATTGTTAGTTCAGCACTAATCCAAATTCACTGAGCACCCCCATCCACTACACACATCCTTTACTAGTAAAATCATATCATTCAATCAATTTGATTGGATTGTCTCTTTGTCGCGATTTCACGTGCTCTTTGAACTCCCAACCACACATGAAAACTGTCCAAAACAGGTTGAGCATGTTCCACAACTTAAACTGAAAACTATATGAATGCCTTGTAGAACCCCAAATTTCTAATTATGATTCTGTATGTTACAGATGCACTTGATATCAAGAGAAATGGGATATTTAGGGCTGATGTTGTTGAAGTACAAAGTTGCATCCACAGTGGTGGACACTATAATGGTGATGTTAAGTAAGGTAATGTATGGAGATATAAGCAAGTATTATGGTGTGAAAAGGCCAGGACCATTTCCTTGTAGAATAAAGTATGGCAAGTACCCTGTTTTTGATGTGGGGACTTATCAAAAGATCAAGTCCGGTGAAATTCAGGTAACATAAATTATTTGACTCTCGAAATTCGAATCGTATCTGATTCATGTGATTAAAAAAAATTATGGTGACAGGTGTTACCTGCAATGAAAAGCATAAGAGGAAATGATGTTGTGTTGGAAAATGGTAAAATTCATCAATTTGATGGTATTGTTTTTTCTACTGGTTTCAAGAGAACTATTCACAACTGGCTTCAGGTGAGTAACCTTTTTTTTTTTTTTTGTATTCTAAAAATAATAATATTAAATTGTCTTCTTTGTTGTGTGATTTTCTTCTGTTTTCTAATTTTGTTTTTGAAGAAAAAGATAATAAGTTCAGATGATTCTAATTTTATTTTTATTTTTTTTTGCATTCTATATGTGTTTATTGTGTAGGGAGATGATTATCTGCTGAATGAAGATGGATTACCAAAGCCAGAATTTCCACAACATTGGAAGGGGAAGAATGGACTCTATTGTGTGGGGTTATCAAGAAGAGGACTTTATGGGATTACATTTGATGCCCAAAACATAGCCACACATAGGGGTGTTCACGGTTTGGTTTGGGTCGGTTATTGGTCAAAACTAAAACCAAACCAACTTAATCGGTTTTAAAATTATCAAAACCAAACCAAACCAAATATAATATAATTTCAGTTTTGGTTTGGTTTGGTTCGGTTATTAACCATACATAAAAATAAAAGAAACAATTCATTCAAAACGTGAAAAAAGTGACAACAATCCATTCAAACAAGAAAATAGTTAGAATAAATGGCATTACAGAACTTTTGATTATTGAATTTACTGAATAAAATTTCAAAATTCACTATTTTGGCATAGAAGGAAGAGACAATGACATTTTCAGTCCCACAAAGAATTTCCGTAGATACTCATATACATGAAACCAATAAGAAAGATGTTTTCACCTTGGACATTTTTTCTTTCATAAGTAAATTATAAATAAATTTGATAAAACATATATAAAATCTTTAAAATTGTTTATGAATATATTATATTATGTATGTATAATAATAAAATTTATGTATATAACTTGTTGGTTCGGTTCAGTTATTTCTTCGATTTTTTCCGAACAAAACCATAACCAAACCAAATACTATCGTTTCTTAACAATCTAAAACCAAACCAAACCAAAATCAAAATTAAATCGATTCATTAAATCGGTTTGGTTTGGTTTTTCGGTTTGGATCGGTTTTTATCCATACCATGAACACCCCTAGCCACACATATCAACTCTCTGCTCTCTAAATAATTATTTATTGCTTTTGTTGAGTGAGTTTTTAGAGTCTTAGACATGAAGGGATGTGAATGTTGGTTAGTTAAATTAAATTATGACATTTAATTTTTTTTATGCAATGTAATGTGAGTGAGAGAATTTAAGATTAGTAGTAATCTTAGTGTTGAATTTTGAGTATCAACTCATGTTTAAAATTCAATTGAAAATTAGTCAATTTAGTATTAATTTTTAAATCTTTAAAATTAGTAAAAAAATTATGACTAACTATTATAATATGTAATTCAATTTAATAATTTATCCCTTAAATTTTTCTGAATATTTTTGTGATGAATATTAATATTAATTCATCTTTACTTTAATTTAAATTAATTTAAGTTAAATTAAATTTACAATAAAGTAATTTAGGAATTTGGACGGTCAACAACATGAATCCCAAAAAGTTATTTTTGTGTAATTTATAGATACAAGATTGAAATTTATAACATATATTAATATGTCACCCAACCAGAATTGCGACAGCTTAATAGGATGCGAGACCTAAAGTCAAATATTTTTTTAAAAAGAGATCTTATGTTTATGTAATCATTTATATATTCTAATAGTTAATTATAAATTTGATATTTAATTCTCTTTTTCAATTCATAGTATAATAAAAAAAATTTGTAATAATTCGTAGGACTGAAATAGTTATATATAAATTATTACACGTTACACAATACCACAAATGTTTATCTAGAAGTAGTAGAAATATTTATAAAAAATAGCATTAAGACATCACCTAGTATGTCAATTGGAGTATAATTTTAATTTTGTATAATATTTCGTATTACCTTTAATTATAAAAATAGGTCTAACTCATCAATATTGTAGTGATTGTTACGCTTTATAAGACATTCAAAGTTAGACAATGTCTTTTTAAATTTAATTATTTGATAATATAATTGGTTTGGGTTGAAATGTCTAAGAAGACACCTAAAGAAATTGATAACAATCTTAGAAAGTCAATATTAAAACGTGATTGATTCAAATTGAAATGAATTAAACAAATTAAGGAGTAGAAATTAGCTACAAATATAATTACCTACAACTTTTAATTATAATTACATCAGTTGTATTTTGACAAATAATAAAATTTTAAAATTATTGCATAATGATTAGTAAAAGATTGACTACAAACTAAAAATTTCAATTAATATGAACAATAAATATGTAATTATTTAAATATTGTATATATTAACATTGAAAAATTATCGCATAAGAATTGCCTAGTGCGATTTATATCTTCGATGTGATTTGCAGCAGGCTATTACAGGTGGGGTTTACCTAGTGCACAAAAATGATTGAAAAGTATACAGCTCGTACTTAATGCCTAGGTGAGGTGAAAGTACAACTCTTTCAATTTTGTTGACTTCTTCAAGCTTAACCATCTACGCAGTTAATTAATGACCACAAGCTCATTTGGTCTTAAAACCAAAATAAAAAAAGTGGTTATATATGTCAAAATGTATAAGCCAAAAGAAAAAAATAGTTAGATTTGTTCTTGTGCTCTTATATCGTATCGTTTAAATTCATCCTTAGGTAACGATAAAAAGACACATTGTATGCAGAAGCGGAGACCTACCCGGAGTCTCTCCTGAGAGAGAAATAGACTTCGGCATAGACATCATTCCAGATACTCGTCCTATCTCTATTCCGCCATACATAATGGCACCAGCAGAGTTGAAAGAGCAGTTAAAGGATCTATTAGATAAGGGCTTCATTCGACCAAGTGTCTCACCTTGGGGCGCTCCGATCTTATTTGTGAGAAAGAAAGATGGTTCCTGTAACGACCCGCTAGGTCGTTTTGAGAACTAGGACTATTTAGACTCTTTCTGAAAAATTTAAAGGGGTATTTTAAACTATTCGGTAACTATGAGTATCTAGTTGATGATTTTTTTTGTTTGTTAAATGAGTTTTATAGTTGAATAGTAAGTGGGTCAGAATAGTTACCACCTGACCCATGTATTGAATTTAAGTTAGGGAGAATTTTCACTTAATACCTAATTATATTTTGGGAAAAAGAGAAAACAAGAGGAATACAGGAGAAACTCTCCAGCGGCAACGAACGGGAAGGACAAAAATAATAAATTTTGGATCTCCAGGTAAGGAAAGAAAAAAAAATAGCTACAACATAATATTGTCGTTTATGTAGGTATTGAATGATTAGATATTATATTTGGTTTATGGGGTAGGCATATGGGGTAGAAATTGTTGTCAAGGAATCACTGCTAGGTTAATAATTAACCATTAATGACTATTGACAAATGGTATAGTTTTCGGTTGAAAAAAAAAAAAGGTAGATGAAATAAATTTTTGGAGTTTAGTGTTACTATACACGTGATGGTTGCTGATGTGGGGGTAATTAATTGTTAGCTATAGGAAATTAAATTAATTCTTGGCAAAACAAAGATAGTGTTATTGGAATTATGGATACTTCCATTTTGTTAAGGTTACGGGCTGCGGAATAGTTGATTTTTATTGTGGAAACTACATGTAACGTTTTGGACATGGGAAGAGATGGTTATGACTAATTCTGGTGATCATTAGACTAGGGATAAACTTTGGGTAATAGGTATTAGGAGTTTGTGATAAATGACTAATGATCTGGAAAATTCGTTTTCTCGAGTTTGTATTGAAATTTAACTTTTAATAACATTGGTATATATATATATATATATATATATATATAATTACATTAAGTAAGAGTTGTATTGTATTGTATAAATATTATTAGATTGATGACACTTTGGGAATTTTAGACTTAACATATGCTTAAGAATATGAGACTTGACATGTATAGATAACACTAAGAATTCATGAACGTGATTCTATATTTTTGGTGAGTTTTGAGTTAGGATAGACATATAGCATATGTGTGTCTACGGGTTTTGGTTACTTATAAATATGGCATAATTGGTAGATTGGGAGCGTGCTGAAGCTTTACGAAAGGAAAAGGCGAAATATTGAGGATTCGTGACACGTGTTCGGCATTCAAGGTATGTTAAGACTTTTAGACTTCGTGGGAGGACATTTTCCTAATTTAAAGATTTAAAAATCGAATAGACAATGGGTAATGGCGAAAGATGGGGGTCTCGTACCAATGGTGTGACGGGCTTTGGTACGAGTACCGCTGTTATAAAGGGAAAGTTTATTACTATAGAATGTGGATTTTAATTCGAGAATGCCAAAGCATATGGGCATTAGCTGATATATTGTTGATTGATTTATTATGTGTGATTGTGTTCTTATTTGAACTCGTATACTTGTGATGGTTGAGGTGGTTATGTATTATGTTGATATTTGATTGATTGAGATGCATCATCATCCCCTTTATTTGAAATTATATTGTGCACATGCATTGACATGAGATTGAGTATAAGTTGGGCACGTGGAGATCGTCCGTGCTGGTGATGGTAAGATATTAAGATTATATTTTGGGCACGTGAAGACCGTCCGTGCGGAAATTATTTGATTTTATGATAGTGCGTAGAGATTGTCCGCACAAACACGTGGAGATCGTCCGTGTCGGTATATGGACCTCGCGAGTCCCCCATGGGTCATGAACTCTCGATGTATTTCCGAGGAGTATCATGTATATACGGTTGAGAGAGTACTTGACATTCTAAGGCATATCATTTCATGGTGTCACATTGCACTGAATCTCATTACATCATTTATTATTGTTGATTACGTGCTTATTTTGGTGGTTGTACATTATGTGAAGTTTGATTATCCTTATTTTGGTGAAACTCGGCTGGTAAGCGTACTATAGACTTGTATAAGTAAAAGACTTATTTTTGTATTATTTAAACTCCTATCACTACTTCTTCATTGTCGGTCTATGAGATATACTGGGTACACATGGTTTCGTACTCATACTACACTTGTTGCACTCTTTTGTGGTGCAGATTCGATTCCGAGTACGAGCACATCTCGTGGAGCTTTTTGAGTCCGAGCTTGGAGTATTTTGGAGTTGTGGTGAGCTGCTTGACTGTTCCGTGGCCCACGTCTCCCTCTACCCTTTATTTATTCTGTTATTCTAGTATTCAGACAGAATACCCCTTATGTTTGGATTTGTTATTTAGTTTCAGACTTGCATCATATTTAGAGGCTCTTGTACTTATGACACCAATTCTTGGGTAGTATTTTAGCTTTCCGCATTTCATATTTATAAGGAACTTAGTGTTGGAAATTTTACTCAGTGTTTACCTTTTACCTCATTAGTTAATCATAATTGGTAAATATGTTGGGTTGGCTTACCTATTGGTTGGGAACATAGGTGTCATCACGACTTGTGAATTTGGTCGTGACAGTTCCCTTAGGATGTGTATAGATTACCGTCAATTGAACAAGGTTACCATCAAGAATAAGTATCCTCTTCCGAGAATTGATGATCTTTTTGATCAGCTTCAGGGTGCTTCTTGTTTTTCGAAAATAGACCTCAGATCAGGTTACCATCAGTTGAGAGTTAGGGAGTGTGATATTCCAAAGATAACTTTCAGAACCAGATGTGGTCATTATGAGTTTTGGTCATGTCTTTTGGTTTGACCAATGCACCGGCAGTGTTCATGGATCTTATGAATAGAGTCTTCAAACCTTATTTAGATATGTTTGTTATCGTCTTCATTGATGACATACTAATCTATTCAAGGAATGAAGAAAATCATGCTAGTCATCTCAGAATAGTTCTTCAGACTTTGAAAGATAAGGAGTTATATGCTAAATTATCTAAGTGTGAATTTTGGCTTGAGTCTGTGGCATTCTTAGGCCATATTGTGTCTGGAGAAGGAATTAAAGTTGATACTTAGAAAATTGAGGCAGTGCAGAATTGGCCTAGACCCACATCTCCAACTGATATTAGGAGTTTCTTGGGTTTAACTGGCTATTATAGAAGGTTCGTAGAGGGGTTCTCGCCTATTTCGTCTCCTTTGACCAAGTTGACTCAGAAGACAGTGAAATTTCAATGGTCGGAAGCTTGTGAGAAAAGCTTTCAGGAATTGAAAAAGAGGTTGACCACTGCCCCAGTTTTGACCTTACCAGAAGGTACTCAAGGTTTTGTGGTGTATTGTGATGCATCTAGAGTTGGTTTGGGTTGTGTCTTAATGCAGAATGGCAACGTTATAGCTTATGCCTCCAGACAGTTGAAAGTTCATGAGAAGAACTACACAACCCATGACTTAGAGTTGGCTACTGTAGTATTCGCTTTGAAGATATGCCGTCATTATTTGTATGGTGTTCATGTTGATATATTCACTGATCACAAGAGCCATCAATATGTGTTCACTCAGAAAGAGCTTAATCTCAGACAAAGAAGGTGGTTAGAGTTACTCAATAATTATGACATGAGTATTCTTTATCACCCAGGTAAGGCTAATGTTGTTGTTGATGCTTTGAGCAGGTTGTCTATGGGTAGTACTGCCCATGTTGATGAAGAAAAGAAAGAGTTGGCGAAAGATGTGCATAGGCTTGCACGCCTAGGAGTCCGACTTATGGATTCCACAAAAGGAGGACTAATGGTGACGAATGGGGCTGAATCATCACTAGTGGCAGAAGTTAAAGAAAAGCTAGACCAAGATCCCATTTTGCTTGAATTAAAGGCAAATGTTCATAAGCAAAAAGTATTAGCTTTTGAACAGGGGGGAGATAGTGTATTGAGATATCAAGGTAGACTATGTGTACCTATGGTAGATGGACTCCAAGAGAGGATCATAGAGGAAGCTCATAGCTCCAGATATTCCATTCATCCGGGTTCCACAAAGATGTATCGTGACCTGAGAGAGGTTTATTGATGGAATGGCATGAAGAAGAGAATTGCTGAATTTGTCGCTAAGTGTCCAAATTGCCAACAAGTGAGAGTTGAGCACCAAAGGCCCGGTGGTTTGGCGCAGAATATAGAACTTCCAGAATGGAAGTGGGAGATGATTAACATGGATTTCATCACAGGTTTGCCAAGGTCTCGCAGACAATATGATTCTATTTGGGTGATTGTCGACAGAATGGCAAAATCAGCCCACTTTTTACCGGTAAGACTACCCATTTAACAGAAGATTATGCCAGGTTATATATTCAGGAGGTGGTAAGACTTCATGGAGTCCTAGTCTTCATTACTTCAGATAGAGGTGCACAATTTACTGCACAGTTCTGGAAATCTTTTCAGAAAGGCTTGGGTTCAAAGGTGAACTTAAGTACTGCCTTTCATCCTCAGACTGATGGGCAAGCAGAGCGCACTATTCAGACATTAGAAGATATGTTGAGGGCTTGTGTGATTGATTTCAAAGGAAATTGGGATGATCACCTACCTCTCATTGTGTTTGCTTACAACAACAGTTACCACTCTAGTATCCAAATGGCTCCTTATATAGCTCTTTATGGGATAAGATGCAGATCTCCTATTGGATGGTTTGAAGTTGGTGAAGTAGGGTTGATAGGACTAGATTTAGTTCACCAAGCTATGGAGAAGGTGATGGTGATTCAAGAAAGGTTGAAAACGACACAGAGTAGTAAAAAATTCTACACTGATGTTAGGAGAAGGGCGTTAGAGTTCGAAGTAGATGATTTGGTATATTTGAAAGTTTCACCCATAAAGGGTGTTATGAGGTTTGGTAAGAAGGGGAAACTTAGTCCCCGATATATTGGACCTTATCGCATAGCCAAGAGGATTGGCAATGTAGCTTATGAGTTGGAGCTGCCACATGAATTAACAGCGGTTCATCCGGTATTTCATATCTCCATGTTGAAGAAGTGCATGTGCGGTCCTTCATTGATCATACCAACTGAAGACATTGAGATCAAGGATAGCTTATCCTATGAGGAGATTCCTGTCCAGATTCTAGATCGCCAAGTTCGCAAGTTGAGAACAAAAGAGGTAGCATCATTCAAGGTCCTTTGGAGGAACCAATTTGTTGAAGAAGCTACTTGGGAAGCGGAAGACGACATGAAGAAAAGATATCCACATCTCTTTGAATCCGAAGAAAGTGCAGATCAAGGTACTAATTTTCTTCTTAGTGCTCTCTAATTTATGAATGAGCATGTTGTTTGTTTGCATTTACTTGTTGGGTGTCTGAGTTTGATGTTGCACCCTAAGCATAGTAAGAGTAATCTCATTCGAGGACGAATGTTCCTAAGGGGGAGATATTGTAACACCTCGCAAATAGAAAGAACTAGAAAGAAGTTTAAAATCTGGAAATAGTCATTTTTGGAAAGTATAAGGAAATCTGGAAAATTTTAAGCAAGTTAAAGTGAGTTTTTGGTCAACTTCAAACAATTATAACTCCTAGCTCAGTATGATTTAGGTGTAGTTCCAGATATGGTTGGAAATCTCTTGGAATGATCTTTCCAACGCTGCCAAGTTTGCGCAATTCCGAGTTCGGATGAGTGAGTTATCCCCTTTGGAAGTTGGGCTGTTGGTTTAAGGAAAGTCCAAATCCGGAAATTTGAAGGGTAGTTTGGTCTTTTCCTTACCCTTTTATTTTAATTCGTTTTAGTGAATTAATTAAGGGTCTAAACTGAACTAGGTCAGTTTTACGCTTTTGGAAAAGAGTTAGGGTTTTAGAGAACAGGAGAAAAGAGAAGGAGAAGCAAAGAAATCGTCAAGATCGTCAAGTTTAGCTTGTGGATTCCCTACAAGGTATGCGAGATCACATAGCGTTGGGTTAGTTCGATTTCTTCGGGGGTGATCCCTATAAGGTATGCGAGATCACATAGCGTTGGGTTAGTTCACCCACGCGTCAAACATGTTTAATTCAGCGTGTTTTCGTCCTAAAATGATTGAGAAATTGATGTTCTTGAATATGAGTTGGTATTTAGGAGTTTCTTGATGATTAAGTGTTGTTTCCCTAAGTTGTTTGAGTTAGATTTTGTGTATATGATTTGGGTACATGAATCTAAAGTGAATTTGGAATTTTTTTTTGGATTAAAACGATTTAGGGTCAGAAAGCGCGATCAAAAGTTCATCTGAATTTTGCCTGAAGGGAGGCTGGCACGATGAGCCCCCATAGCGCCAGGAAGGCTGGGGCAGCGTGCCAGCAGTGCGAAACACCTAAAGTGTCCTAACATTTTTCATTGATTTTAACTACTCTAAATGACTTCTAAACACCTAGAAATCATCCATAAACATGAATCATAACCTTGAATCCATAAATTCAAATTCAAGGAAAGTCAAGAGCCAAGTCTAGGAAGTTCTGAGAGTCTTTTCAAGAAGTCTTTTGCAAATGCTTTTTAACTTTGTTTTAAGACTTAAGTTTTGAAGTTGAGTAAAGAGTAAGAGCAAAGTTCATTTTCTTTAAAATTATATATGGGAACTAAGTATTTCCAAGAGTAAATGTTTTCACATTTAAGATGAGAGGAAACTGAGATTTCCAAAAGAGTTTTGAATAGAAAATGGGAACATTGGTTCCAAGAGAGCTTTTCAAGCTAAGTTTGAACAATTATCTCAAACCAGAGAAGAAGTTGTTTTAAAAACATATGAGCTAAAGTATATTTTGGGAGTAGTATTGAGCACCGATATGGGGACGCGAGTTCATATTAACTCAAGCCCCCATAAACCATGTAGCCATCATGGGCAGAAAAATGATCATACTTTTTAGATGATTCCTTAGTGCTTTTTAGCATAGACTAGTGGATTCACTTAGTAGTTCAGGTTCTATACCAATGGCAAGGTATAGGACAGTCCTTGGCAACGTGAGGTAAAACGTTGTACCATCACTTAGGCTCATAGTGATGGTTGTTGGTTAGAGAAACTCCCACTTCAATCATTGTTCGAAGCCCGATAATCGATTAATTTTATTTTTAATATTTTTCGTTATCTCGTTCTTCTGTCCTAAAATTTAGAACCTCAAATTTCTAAGTTGCGTCTGTACGTTACAGATGCACTTGACATAAGAGAAATGGGATATTTGGGGTTGATGTTGTTGAAGTACAAAGTTGCATACACAGTGGTGGACACTATAATGGTGATGTTAAGTAAGTTGATGTATGGAGATATAAGTAAGTATTATGGGGTGAAAAGGCCAGAGGAAGGACCATTTGCTTGTAAAATTAAGTATGGGAAGTACCCTGTTTTTGATGTGGGGACTTATCGAAAGATCAAGTCCGGTGAAATCCAGGTAACATAAACTGTTTGACTCTCGAAATTCGAATAGTAATTAAAGTCTAATAGTAATTAGTACTAATTACTCTACCATTTCTTATCATTTTAATTTACGTTCTTTTCTCCAAATATAACATTCCGACTATATAAATATGTGTGCAGTTCAGCATAGGCACGAGGAGAAAATGAGTAAATATCAATTCTCTAGCAAAATCATTGTTGTAGAAGCTGCAAATAAAATAAAACAGAAATGTTAAATTTGTGTTTAATTTGATATACTCAATTGTCAACGCAATATGTTTCTCTAATGTCTATTTGTTGAGTTTGATTTATGCAGACTAATTTTGAGAAGCACATGCTTTGCTCGTAGCATGTGTGATTTACTCATTTTATATTATTGTATTTGATCAGTGTAACTATTTATGCAAATATTTTCGTATACCAATAACCTTATGAAGAGCTTTGCTGGTAGCATGTATTTGTCACTAAATTGATCTCTTTACGATATATATATAATCTATTGCAGATATATTTTTATACTAATTTGGATCAGTTTATTCTTCGACATCTCTTTCTTTTTTTTGTGTCTCAATTTATTTCTAGACGAGAAATATTTACTATCCTCAAAATAATACTGCTACAAATACATAATCATATCATGTGATTGACATAAAATATGACCATCTATCATGAAGGTGGTGATTCATATCGGCAATTATGAGATTTGATCTTTGAATTAAGGGATAAGGAAAAATATCCTAACTGTAGTCGAATTTGTTGTTGCGATACTAAACTTTCATGAGGATCTATTACCTTCCTAAACTATTTAATACCGTATTTTAAACATATATATTTGCCCACGTGGACATAAAAAATAATGCAAAATTATAAATAGTAATATGTCCACGTGGACACATATATACATTTAAAATACACTATTAAATAGTTCAGGGGGTAAAAAATACGGTATTAAATAGTCTAGGGATGTAATAGGTCCTCATGAAAGTTTAGTATCGCAACAACAAATCAGACCAAAGTTGAAATATTTTTCAGATCCTTATCCCTTGAATTAAAGCCCCTGAATTGTGGGATTTAATTTTTTAAATTTAATTAACTTAAATTTATTAATAGCAGTTGACAGTAAAATATATATACTTTCGATTCTTACTAATTTGCTGTCATCACTTAATTTTTGAATTGTTCTAGAGTAATTTCTCATATTTATTCTACATATATTAAATTAAAATCTTCTTCAAATATGCTTTATAAGTTGAAGGCACCCCTTTCACCTCCCAACACCAAGGAAAGTAAAAAGAAAGAAAGAAAAAAAAAAATACTTTTTCTATCTTTTATTTCTTAATAGTTTTTCATATGCCTAATAATTTAATCTTAAATGTCTTTATTATATATTATATATATTTTTTATTTTAGCAGTATAAAGTCACAGAGTCTAATTTATTATAATTATTATCAATAAAAATTATCGTAATTGCTTTTGTTTTATTTCTCAATAATTTTTCATGTACCTAAAAATTTAATCTTAAATGTCTTATAATTATTATCAATATATTTTCTTAATTGGTTTACTTTGTGGGTATGAGATTGTAATATTGTTTTCCTTTATTTTTTTTGCTGCATGTGTCTTATGGGGAGATTCTTTAAGCTAACAAACACATAGTTTATTCATAATCTCTTTCATTGTTTTATTTGTTAGTAGTATTTATAAATTAAAAAAAATAAATCTTAATAGAAACATGTCTTTTAGCTAATATGAATGGATTAAAATATATTAAAGGGCTATTTTCTTGATAGAACCATGAACGTAAGCTAATATGAAGGGAGTCTATATTCCCTTTAACATAAAATTGATACGTAATTACGCAAAATATAAATATAAATTTTCTTATAAAGATATAATTTTTATCAAAGATCATCTGTACTTTTTGAATATATCTACTTTCCTCATAATTAAGTCTTAGGTAATGGGAAATTAGATTTATAAAATATAAAAATAAAAATTAAATGGATTAAAACATAAAATCTAATATTTTTTATTTGTGGACTATAATATTCAAAAACATTTTCAATTTTCAAATATTATAAAGAAAAATAAAATTTAAAAAGGTATTTTTATATTACCGCGCGAAGCGCGGATAAGTCTAGTGAGCTTATATTATAACATAAACATGTAATGATGTTACTCATATTTTTTTTTAGAAATAAATCCTTTTATAATGAAATCTTAGAAATATATAGAGAGAGGATAGAAGAAATGAAAAAAAAAAAATATCAACAAATAACCTTGTATATTTATACTTTATAGAAAAGCGAAGCCGACCGGACGACCAAGGGCATATTAGAAAATCTGACTTTAAGGAAGGGCAAAATAGTAATCAAGTTATCAAGATAGTTACAACTGACCTGAGTAATGAAATTTCTAGAAAGCAGGGACTCTTTATATTTCCATGGCGCCTTTCCATGGTAGAGAGTTCCAGAGAAAATCGACTCAAAAAGACTCCTCTCATATGATGTTGGATTACAGGTCAGTTATCTCAATCTTTGCTCTAAGCATTTTCTGTTCTCAATCTCAAGGCTTTCAAAGATTGTTCTTTCATATCTCTTCCTTTTCACTGTTGGGTGTTCCAATTTGAGGGTTTTTTTTTTTTTGCTTAGATTCCTTTTCAGTTCTATTTTACAACTGAACTTGATAGATGATATTGTTATTGTACTGTCTCCCCACTCCCCAATTTCATGGTTGATGATCAATTACACTCCCATCACTTTTCCACTCCAACCGGCTTTGTCTTGCTTCTCTTCATCATTTCGATTAATTTACAAATGCAGGTATGTTTCTCTTTAGTTTTTACCTAAATTTTCTGTTTCTTTTCCCTTTGTTGTTCTTTTTTTGTTTTTTAAGTTCTCTTCAAATTTAATTATTATCACATATAGGAATATTTCTACTAAAATGATGGTTCATAGATAGGTTGTTAGAAATTAGATTGATTGGAAAAATTAAATATATGAAAGTTAGAAGTCTTAATTGGGGTATGTAGAATTTTGGAGAGATAAACTAAAGATGTCTTTGATCAGCACATTGTAGCATGTTCTATGATGATAAATTGTTTTTCTTCATTAATTATTCAGCTAATGGTGAAGTAGAACATCCTCCTACAGTTCCATCAGTCATTTCAAACAGTAATCATCCAAGGTCTGAAAGATATGATTCTCGGTACCATTCTTCATGCTCTAGAGCAATACTTATTTCTAGATTTGGTGATAGTGTTGTTCCCATTAACATTGTAAATGACGAGAGCGATTCTCAAGCTTTTATGAGTCGGTTCCAGCCAGAGATTGCTACTTCTCTGATTGCAGCTCCGACTTTCAAATTGCCTTGTACTGTGAAACTCGGAGTATGGCATTATGATGTTAATGATCCATGTGCGCCGCTTGATGCTGAAAAATGTCGTCGTGCTTTGTAGGTGAGATAATTTCTATTGTTTCAAAGCTTTGAAGTCTTGATATGCCTTGAAGGGAAACAAACTATTTAACTGTCTTTTATGAATTCTGCCTAACATGGAGGCTGCTTCTAAATTTCATGGACAATTTCGTCATGATGGTGCAACTTCAACAGTTATGACCACCGGCTAGCCATTTGTGTCTAAAAGAGTTGTAAGGAGGACCCTGTGTTGTGCCGCGATATCAAGCTTACTGGGAGGGCAACCTGATCGACAATTTGACATGTCTCAATAGGTTTTCTTGTATCCAACATTTGCTTGATTATAGAAACTCTAAGTTATGCTTATTGGTAGAAGAAGTGAGAGTATTTATTAATAATAAAAGAAAAAGAGCCTTCATCAATTGACACAGTGAAATAACATTCGTATATATAAGCAATTTATATGGAGAACCATTGGTTGTGAAATAACTATTGGTGGTTGGGACGGTATTGATAAATGACCTCAGATAAAATGCCTCTGACACCAACTAAACTGTTATACTCTCAGATAACTTGCGCCTGGCACCAACTAAGCTATTATATGACAAATTCTTCATTGTGTCTCTATCTATGCAGTCGCGATCTGATTTTGGGAACAGTGGACTAGGCCATACTATGTAGGGCATTTCTATGATGGGTATAGGTATGCATTCCCACCACCATACGATTCAGGGATGTATACTTCCGCCTATGGGGCTTCGTTTTCTTTTCCTCTCTTCACACTTGCTATTCATTTTTTCATTTAATCATCGTTACTTTCACATATTTGTTTGGTGGTCACTTGGGAACTCTATTACCTTGCAACAGTTTTCATTTATGCTTGTATCTCGAGCAATTAGAGTTGTTCATTGTTTGTCTTCATTTCATGTAAGTACTTTCTCAGGCTCTGCATCGATTGGTTTGTAATCCTAAACTATGTTTTTGGTAGGATTTTGTGATCTCCTGGAGAATGGACTCTAGATAATTTTCTTGTTGTAATATTTCCGTCTTAATCCTTTGAGGAAGTAAAAGCAGAAAATGAATTGGTAGATGAGAAAAAAAAAATGAAGGGGAAGCTAACGTTTTTATTTTTTTAAGAAAAAATTTTTAATTGAAGGGGATGCTCTCTCTTTATTTTGTTTCGAAATGAAGTATAAAGTTGGTTGAGCATTTGTTCGATAAGAAATTGTGGCCTAGGCATAGATGTTGATCCTTTCTTTGGAGAGTAGGGTCTCTTTTTATATTAAAAGTTCCTGTGGGTTGGTGGTGTACCATATCATGTCTTATTTTCTACTTCGTCATATTTGATTTTGCTTACCATGTTTAATTATAAAGGTAGTTCTATTTGTGCATTGTTATTTGTATTAAGCGAATCTCACTTTTTGCTGGATAAAGAAACGAGACTTCAAATGATTTCTCCAGTTAAGAGATGTTCACAATAACGTTTTATGAAATAGAACTGTAAGTTGCAGTAATGATTGCTCTTATGGAGCTAGACCTGACATTTTGAGAAAAAAAATATTTTTTCAGTTCTTCTCCTTCAACTTTCAAGAACACTTAGGAATGACCTCTTTCAATGCCATTGCTGTCAGCGGCAACAAAAATATGAAATATAATTGATACGTGGTTACGCAAGGCTGCAATGCCTCCAACTCCACCATTTGGACTCAGAAGGACGATTCAATATTGCAGCCCTTCCAATATCGATTCACTGCACAAGATAAGTAGTGTAATCTATTGGTTATTGTATGTTACATGCTATTTTTAGCATCGTAATTTTACAGCTAATATACTCTGACAATTAAGATATTTTATCCACCTTTGAACATATAGAAACATCTAGGCAACTATGGTCTATCGTGTTCCTTTCTCTTCAACATCTTTCTTGCCCGAGTAGTTTCTCCATGACGACACTTCAGATTTAACTCATTTTCTCTGTTGTTCCCTATTTCTACTTTTCGTGCAAATAATAATAATAATTGATCTCTTCTGAACTCCTTTGCTCTTATCAGTTAAGTTTCCGTTGTTACCTAATTTTAGATTTTAATATTCATTTGATCCACTGCTTATTGATGTTTTTTCTTTCAGGATAATTACTATGGGCTATATAGAATAATGCCCAGTTATCAATAATGTGTCTATTCTGGTCATGTTGGCATTTTTTTTACATTCATTGTTAGCTTACTGCTTGTATAATTTCTTAAATGTAATCTTCTATCATAGCAGACTCCGCTTAACTTCACTTGGTTCATGCCACAACGATCTTTATGGAAGGACAGTTTTAATGCACTCTTGACTATGAAGAAGACAGAATCTTAGTCAAGAACTTAGTTGAAATTTGTCATTATTATGTTTTAAGGGACAACAATTATTAAAACTTTTGATACATTTTAGAGACTCCAATCTACATTTTTCAAATGATATTAGAAAAGATTCATCAAATCAGCAACTGATGCAGCAGGGATTCTTGATAATACGGAAATAACTGTAGTCTCTCTTTGATGCTTTACAACTAGAAGCTACTTATTTTGCTTCTCCGAATTTGATTTTATTATTTAAATTAGTTGAGTTGATAATGAGGGTTAATGTATGGATTCGCTCTCCATATACTTGCTACTTGAATTTGTTCCTCAACCAACATGGCCTCATCTCTTTGTTATATCATAGGAAGTATATCAACTAACTACATTCAACTACGTAGTAACAAATTATGTCGTAGGGTCATTTGAATTGCAACGAAATAATGCCACTGTATTCTGTTTTACGTGATTTTAAAGTCACTAACGGATATAACTGTGCAGATTGCAGGCCTTAGGACCCTTTGATGTGAAGACTCATACTTCCACAAATATGACACAATTTTTTGTTCCATAATGCCAGTATATTTTGTTTTACATGATTTTAAAGTCACTAACAGAGTTAATATTGAATTGTAGTAGTAATAGTAGTATTTGTAGCTATATCACAATAAATAAATCAACAGAACTCCGCGCTAAATTACGAAAGTTGCTTCTAAAAAATAATTATTTAAAAAACTTTAGTATGAATGAGACATAATTGACCTCGAATAATTTGAGGTTTTACTTGATCAATTTTGATGTATATCTGTTAGTAACTAATTTATAAATAGTTATATACAAATGTAATTAGTACTCCCTATAATGTTCAACTACGTAAATATTTCACTTTGAAAACAACATTCAATAGAAAGGCATTCACAAAATATATAGATAACACGTTTGACTACTATATTTTGTTCAAGATAATAGTATTTTTATTTACTTTATATATAATGGTGTTTATATGTGATTGTCTCATTTATATTAATCAATTTTATATCACAGATAAGGCTATACATTGGGCCCGTGCTTAGCACGGGCAATACTTATCTAGTACGTTAAGAAAAACGTTGTAATGTCTAAGTAACCATAAGACTTTTTTTTTTATCAAGTAAATATAAGACTTTGAAGCGGAATAGTAAAGAAGCACACTCAAGTAAAAATAAGAAATTTTCTAAAATAAAATATTCTATTTAAAAATATATAAATAACTTATACAGCTATACTCATATATTTAATTATAAAAAACAAAAACTATTTGTTTCATACATTCTGTTTTTAATCTAATGGGTCATAAAAAAAAGAAATAAACTGGGTATGTAATTATAGATACACTTCATAATATGTACATATTTTTTAAAAATCTATCTAAATAGAAAGCTTATCAAGCTATTTTTTTGTGTAGAATTTTTTAGTATAAAGGTTTAGATATTTGATATCAAAATGTGTATATATAATTGACTCATATTATTGGGATATTTTTTTGTTGGTGTATATGTATTTTATTATTGAAATAAAATACTAAGTGCATATGTTAGTGAGTATAAATGACTATTGGTTGTTGTAACTTATATGACTATTACTTCTTGCAACTCTAATGGTCATTAGTGTCTTGTAACTCATATAACCATTAGTTTTTGTAACTCTCATGGTCATTAGTTTCTTGTAACTCATCTGACCATTAATTCCTTGTAACTCGTATGACCATTAGTTTCTTGTAACTCATCTACCCACATTACTACCCCTCATTCTACCCATTGATTATATGAAAGACTTCTTCACCTATAAATAGTGGTGTTTCTTCCTTTGTGA
>JAJOOI010071446.1:0-28813 GCA_029582585.1 Solanum bukasovii | reverse complement strand
TATTTAAAAATATATAAATAACTTATACAGCTATACTCATATATTTAATTATAAAAAACAAAAACTATTTGTTTCATACATTCTGTTTTTAATCTAATGGGTCATAAAAAAAAGAAATAAACTGGGTATGTAATTATAGATACACTTCATAATATGTACATATTTTTTAAAAATCTATCTAAATAGAAAGCTTATCAAGCTATTTTTTTGTGTAGAATTTTTTAGTATAAAGGTTTAGATATTTGATATCAAAATGTGTATATATAATTGACTCATATTATTGGGATATTTTTTTGTTGGTGTATATGTATTTTATTATTGAAATAAAATACTAAGTGCATATGTTAGTGAGTATAAATGACTATTGGTTGTTGTAACTTATATGACTATTACTTCTTGCAACTCTAATGGTCATTAGTGTCTTGTAACTCATATAACCATTAGTTTTTGTAACTCTCATGGTCATTAGTTTCTTGTAACTCATCTGACCATTAATTCCTTGTAACTCGTATGACCATTAGTTTCTTGTAACTCATCTACCCACATTACTACCCCTCATTCTACCCATTGATTATATGAAAGACTTCTTCACCTATAAATAGTGGTGTTTCTTCCTTTGTGAAGGATCCCAAGTAGAAGTGAAATAATGTAAGAAAAGATAAGAAGTTTATATTGAGGTTCGTGCATGTAGTGAAAGAGAGAGTTGAGACAAAGAAAATATTCTAAGTCTTCCACTATATTTACTATACAAAAGAGAGTATTATATGTTGAAGGAATGTGTTCTTTTTGTGGAGCTTTGAACTCTTCAACTAATCCGGAGTTGTTTGAGTTGTATGACGTTGTTGAAATGTTGTATCCTGGAGGAGACAAGTCAAGAGTCATACTGCTGGATCGGTGTAGATTATGCCGCAGTGGGCTTGAATCTCCTTAAAGAGAGCAAGATATCCGCACCTCAGCCTAAAGATTAATATATGCATTTTATTTCAACTGTAATTTATTATATTTGTGGTATATTACACCAACATTTTTAATGTTATTTTATCCAACATTATTCCAATCACCAATAAAAATGCAAAAAACTTACCCGCACCAGGTGTATACACCAAACTAATGCAATTTCCATTATTACATGATTTAATGAAGTAAAACATATGTTAATTAATTATGATTAAGTAAAATGTACAATAAATTTAAACACATGACATGCATATATTGACTTGATGTAAACACCAAATACGAGTAAGTCTTACCCAATAAAAAATCTAGTTGAAATTTATTGTACAACTTTGGCTCTGATTTATTAATTTTTTTTGACAAAAAGCTTTCCTATGACCTATGAGTTTCGCAAATTGGACTTTAATCGGAAAAAAACTTACTTCTAATTCATAGCGGATTTGTATTAGTGGATTTACCCGAAATTCATGAAGCAACTTACCCTGATTAAATTCGGGTCACGCATCTATCTATAAATTAGGGCAAATATATATTTGTCTTGTCTTTCCAGCGAAGATGTACAACGGAATCGGCCTACAAACGCCGCGAGGCTCCGGCACCAACGGCCACATCGAGACCAACAAGTTCTTCGTCAAGTCGAAGACGAACAAAGTCCTTGTAGGTTACGAGTCTGGTCAAGGAACTGCCGGAGTGTCGAGGAAAGCAAACAAGGACATTCTCGAACATGACCGGAAACGGCAGATTCAGCTCAAACTTGTCGTCCTTGAGGAGAAGCTTGCCGATCAGGGATACACTGATTCTGAGATCTCCGAGAAGCTCGAGGAAGCGCGAAGGAATCTCGAGGCAACATCTGAGGAATTTGGAGGACCTACCATACCTATGAAAAGTAATTTGTTTTTCTGAATTGTAGTGTTATAATTTTGCATAATATGCAGTTTTTGCTTATGAACTAGCTAATGAATTTCTAGATTTGACTCTGTTATCATTCCTGTTTAGATGTATTATATTTGGAGCCAGCAGAATTGATAAGGAAATAGAAATTTGCTTCATTATGACAAATTTTAAAGCTGAAAAATCTTAGCACAAACACAGGGACACGGTCTGTTAAAAAAATTATGACGACAACACATATACAATTGGCTCTCACTAGAGACATTAACAATTCTAAATATAGGATCAAATCTTATAATATCAATAACAATGTAGAAAAATAATTCTAACTTAATTATAAATATAATTTCTTTAGAAATCCTAATTTTGGATTAGGGCTAATAAACCGTGGGAACAGAGGATGGGTGGAGGAGGGACTAAAGTGGAGAGCAACGGCTGGCTGGTGGACTATCGGTGGTGTATCGATGGCCTAGAGCATTATAATCACCGGAGAAGGGAGAAGAATTAGGCTAAGCTTTTCAGCTAGAACAACTTTCACATATAGCAAACAAAAAAAATCATATTTGTCTGCTATAACAAAGTTTGTATAATTCGCTATACATATACAATTGAAAGTTATGTCTATTTCGATATACATATATACAAAAAGAAGCAATTGTATAATTCGTTGGCTCCTCTTCAGATTTATATAATTTCGCTGGCAGGCCATTTGTATAAATTGTTGTTAGCCTCTC
This sequence comes from Solanum bukasovii, assembly GCA_029582585.1. Classification (NCBI taxonomy): domain Eukaryota; kingdom Viridiplantae; phylum Streptophyta; class Magnoliopsida; order Solanales; family Solanaceae; genus Solanum; species Solanum bukasovii. Next base: position 26,234 of record JAJOOI010071446.1, on the reverse strand, counting down.
GTTTGTATAAATCGTTGACAAAAATATTTGTATATCAAAAATCGCTCTCTCTTTCGCTTTATACAAACATAAATTATACATTATATTTGTATAATATGTGTTTATATAAAACGCGAAACAGAGAAAGGCAAAAGAGATCTGGGCAGGGGAATATTTGTATTGTATAATTATAAGTGTATAAGACGAATATAAATGTATTTGCATGTGTATATACAATTTTCTTTCGCTTTAAACAAACATAAATTATACATTATATAAACATAAATTTTACATTATATTGTATAATCTGTGTTTGTATAAAACGAGAAATAGAGAAAGGCAAAAGAGAACTGGGCAGGAGAATATTTTTATTGTATAATTATAAGTGTATAGGACGAATATATATGTATTTTCATGTGTATATACAATTTTCTCTCGCTTTATACAAACAGAAACACAATTTATACAATTCTGTTGTATAAAGCGAGAGAGGCGAGCACAGAGGGAGCGAGCGAGAAAGGAAGAGTGGAGAGCGAGAATTTGGAGGGAGAGAGGCGACTGGCAAACGTTTGCTACAGGGCGCAATTAAATCAAACAGTAGCTACTCCATTTATTTTAGATTATAAGTTTGTCATTCTATACAATTATCCTTTTCAGCTATGCCAGATGAAGGAGAAAGGGAGCTTTTGGTATTTTATTTTTTAGTGGGCCTGACGTTAAATTTAACTGATAGATTTGTTACTTTTAGGGCAAATGACCAAATTGAGTATCTTTTATAATACATTAAGGACCATATGAATCATGTGGAATATATTAAGGATCAAAATAATGCAACCCTCATACATTAGGGACCATTTTGATCATTTTTTCAGTATTTTTATAGATATTGTGAGGTTGATATGCAATAACTAAACTTGTTCATTCCAGGATTTTGGAAACACACACCAGATCTCTGCTTTGAAAGAAAATCAAATGGAAAACTTAAAAGTTGCTCTCAAGATAGGGGCTGAACACGACACTCAGAAGAAGCAGCATGATGCTTTAGCTCATTTTGAAGAGGGTGAAGTTAATGACTTGGCAAAAGAAAAGGACGAGGGTAAGCGTCATAAGAAAAAAGATAAGAGGAGAGGACGTGACAATTCGTCTAACACTGACAGCAGTGAAATCCATGCCAAAGAGTCTAAGAAAACCCGTAAGAAGGCTCATGCTAGTTCTGATTCTGATACTGTTGGTGGTAAAAAGTCAAGAAAGTTGTCTTTCAAGGACAAGAAGGTTAGAAGGCGACATCACAGTGACGATTCTTCCTCTGATTCTGATTCTGATTCTGACTATTATTCAAAGTCTGATCATGAGAAGAAACACGTGAAGGTCCATATGAGACATTTTATGGGTAATAATGATGGCTGTGATGCAAAATCATTAAGCTTCAACAGGGTAGAAGACATGATTTTGATGAGGATGACCACGACAATGACCGTGATGTCAAAAACAAGATGATTCAGAAAGAGAAAAGACATGTTGCTGAGGATAAATATGATGATGATCGTGATGCTAAAAACAAGACCTCACAAAGAGGTAAACGACATGATTCTGATGAGGATGACCATGACAATGATCGTGATGTCATGAATAAGATGATTCAGAAAGAGAAAAGACATGTTGCTGAGGATAAATATGATGATGGTCGTGATGCTAAAGCAAGACCTCACAAAGAGGTAAACGACATGATTCTGATGAGGATGACCATGACAATGATCGTGATGTCATGAATAAGATGATTCAGAAAGAGAAAAGACATGTTGCTGAGGATAAATATGATGATGGTCGTGATGCTAAAGCAAGACCTCACAAAGAGGTAAACGACATGATTCTGATGAGGATGACCATGACAATGATCGTGATGTCATGAATAAGATGATTCAGAAAGAGAAAAGACATGTTGCTGAGGATAAATATGATGATGGTCGTGATGCTAAAGCAAGACCTCACAAAGAGGTAAACGACATGATTCTGATGAGGATGACCATGACAATGATCGTGATGTCATGAATAAGATGATTCAGAAAGAGAAAAGACATGTTGCTGAGGATAAATATGATGATGGTCGTGATGCTAAAGCAAGACCTCACAAAGAGGTAAACGACATGATTCTGATGAGGATGACCATGACAATGATCGTGATGTCATGAATAAGATGATTCAGAAAGAGAAAAGACATGTTGCTGAGAATAAATATGATGATGGTCGTGATGCTAAAAACAAGACCTCATAAAGAGGTAAAAGACATGATTCTGATGAGGATGACCATGGCAATGACTGTGATGGCATAAACAAGATGATTCAGAAAGAGAAAAGACATGTTGTTGAGAATAAATATGATGATGGTCGTGATGCTAAAAACAAGACCTTACAATGAGGTAAACGACATAAGTCTGATGACAATGATGATGGTCGTGACGCTAAAAACAAGAAGTCACAGAGAGGTAGAAGATGTGATTCTGATGACGATTCTGATGGTAGTGATCGTGATGTAAAAAGTAGGATGATTCATGAAGTTAGAAGATGTCACGACCTAACCCACCGGGTCGTGCGGGCACCCACTCTAACATCTAAGTAGGAGAACCATCATATCCCAAAAGTTAAAACATGTGGAAAAATTAACGAAAAATGGAGATAAATGAAATCATCGAGTTTTCATAAATAAAAGAGAAAATACATAATTACCCCATCAAACTTAGACCCTTTTTTGAAGAAGATACCTTAAGTTTGCGAAGGTCCTATTACCCCACGAAATCATTTAAATCCACAATAAATACATCATTTTGACTCATTTTCACGGGAATTGTGATTTCACACTAGAGAAGCGCGTGAAAGGGTAAAATTGCAGCCCCAAACCAATGAAAGCCGACACATGGCATTGTTAAACCAAAGTGAAAAGAGACCCACGTTTCTTCTTCCCCAAACCACCATTAATGGTTGTTGAGAGCTTTTCTCAACAACAAAAGTTGGTTTTTTACTACGCGAAGAGAATTCTTTACTGTATACTCTATCATCAAGTTCTAGCAATCCATCTTAAGGTCTTTTATTAGAAAAATCTATTTAACAACGACATAATACTTGGTCAATTTAGCACGTAATTTACCTTTCAACAAAGAAATTTGAACCCATTTTCGTTCATATAGTTTCCCAAGAACAAAAGTATCAAAGAATCTACTCGTACAAATTCAAAAAAATGTGAAATTCACTTATAGAACTCAAAGCTAGGCTGATTTCGGAATACCCACAAAGCTAAAAAGGATTAAACTAATTTTTGGGGGAAAAAAATTAAAATCAAACACTAAATAAACATCCAAAAAAAAAAAATCTTTTGAAGTGAAGTAAATCGAAAGAATTGGGAAAAGAAATTGGAAAAGATGAACATGAATTTTTCTGAAAAGGTTTATGGGTTAAAATGTGAGTGGGTCAGGGTTTTACCCGACCTACTATTAAACAAGTAAGAGGGTGAAACACACGCATAGATTATGAGACTGCAAATATTATAAAAATAGTGTATTTAAAATTGTTGGAAATGGTTGGATGGGGTAATAGGACTCCCGCAAACTTTAGGTGTCTACTTCAAAAAATGGTACAAATTTGGTGGGGGTAATTATGTATTTTCTCTAAATAAAATTTTAAACAATTTAGAGTTAAACTTGTAAAGTAACTAACACCCCCAAGAATCTAGTCTAAGCAGATACAAGAGCTATTAAGAGTACAACTGGACATAATAATTTAAAAGACACAGCTCCCACCATGCAGAAAGAAAGATAGAAGCTGCTGGAGAATTTCTTCGTCTTCGCCTAATGGAATATCACCAACCTGCATCCAGTCTATGTCAAAAGACATAGCAAGAGTAGTGTTGACACCCAATTTTGGACCTCCACGATATGAATTAATCATTGAGCTTCTTACATTCCAAACGATTTGAAATAATTAGTTGTTATAAAGTCTAAAATATTTTCAAGTATTTGAAGTAAGTTTGGTCGCTTTTATAATTTTTGACAATAAATATGTTTTACATAATGAGTTTATTTTATAAATATTCGAAAATCGTCTCAAGAAGATTTTAGTTTTGCTTAAATATATATTATTTTTTTTGTCTAAATTAGTAGTTTATATTTTGAGTCATTAGTTTATTAAGGTAATTATTTTGTTTCTTTAAAATTTAGAAGCTCATTAATTAATTTATATTAATTCATTTTATTTAGTTATTAGCCAAAATTCCCTAAACCCATTAAAGGACCAAATTTTGGGCCTCTTATTTTACAATTTTCAGCATGCCAACTCAGCCCACTAACATTACTTTCCAATTCAATAACAGCAGCCCACTAAAATGAGACCCAATACGTTCCAACACCAACAATACTAAAATAATATATTAACAACAACATACACCAAACCGACCCCTGCACTGTTCTTCTTCTCCAGCAGCGTTCAGCAGGCCCAGACGCGAACAAGCAGCAGCGAGAAACAGTACAGCAGTCCAACGTACACTGCAATTTTTTGTCTCCTTATTCACGTCCCTCTCAAATTGTACGTTTCCAGCAGCGAGCAAGCACGCGTCTGCCCCCATTCCTCTTCCGGAATGGGGTGAAATCTTCAGAAAAAGGATGTCTCCCCTAAATGGTGAAAGGATTCGAAATTCAAAGGGATGGACCCTATTTTGTCCAAAATTTCCATCCGTTTCCCCCCATTTTTGAGAACCCTAATTTTCCTTATATATATGTTGCATAATATTCACTGTCAAGGGGGATCTTTTTTTTGGGGAGTTAGAAAAAATAAGGAGGATTAGCTAGTATTAGAAAAGAAGAAATACACTAAAATCAGATAGTTCCCAAAACCATAGAAAGAGTTTTGGTTCTTGCTTACTCCCTCTTTGTTCGTTGGAATTCTCGAATTCACATTCTAGGGGTGGTGAAGTCACTGCTCTGCTCGTTCCTGTCCCTTCGCTGCTCCGAAAGAGGTATGCTTCCTCATTTCGTTATCAAGTGATGTTCTGTGTTACAATTTTAGTCTACTGGCTAGCGCCTAACTTGGCTCAAGGTGTTGTTGCTTGTCTAAGTGTATGTTATATTAGCTTTAATGGATGTACAAACACTTCTTCTGTTGTTTAGATTCAAAATGATCTCTGTGTGTATGTGATTTTTTTTTAGTTTACGAAATTTTCTATCTCTCTTTGTGATTATTTTGGTTCAAAGGTCAAGTTCTCGCAATTGTGTTGAGGCGTAGTATATGTTCTCATTTTAGTATTTTTCTTAAATTAATTTGTTACGCTAACTGTTCAAGGCTACAAATTTCTTACAAACATTGTATCTATGTTCCCTATTGTGGCAGTAGTGTTCATAAGTGAAATGAGCCTATTTTAGCAATTTGATGGTGTATTACTGTGTGAAAAACCTTTTCTTTCTTTGGGAGAATGATTAGGACTTAGGATCATTGTGTTTATGAAGCGGTTTTGTCACATACTAGAAATTAGTAAGCATCATTCGATAGATTTTTCTTACATAAAGCGGTCTTATACTTTGAATATCCTTGACATATTTCTTGTGTTATGTGTGTTTATTTAAAAATCTTAGATGTTGCACATGTGGTTTGTTTACGATGACATCTTGGGGGCTTAGTTGATCTTGAGTTGGTATACTAGAGTTATTCCCCAGTATTTAGCCTGAATAGGGTGGTCTGTCGTGTAATTATCATCTTTCAAGCACAATCGATTAATTAATGTCCTCTTTAAAAAATACAAAATTTTAAAATGTGATGCTAGATCCCCTCCTCTGCCTCAATTTTATCCCCTTTTATTTTAAGGAGCAATAGCCGGCAAAGTTGAATATTTTTTTATTTTTTATTTTTAATAAGAGATCGATTCATGAAAGCCTCTCTCTTCGTGGTTCTCATTGAATTGCATGAATTTACTCACTGTTTGAATATTTGTCCTTTTGTACCCCTTTTGATTTATTATATGATGCTATGTCAAAAGCCATTTTGGTCTAATGTGCAAATTTGAAAATAGTAGGCATCGAGCTTATATGTTACTAAGTGGATACTTATTATTTTTCATTCTAATCCTTATCACCTTTTCTTGCATGAACTCTCTCTCGCATCGAGTCCGTCGGACTCCAAATACCCTCTCCTTTGCATTATCGAAATGGGTTGCTTAGGCCCCCAAACGCTTCTCTTTATCAAGTCAGCCGGCTAGTAAATTTGAAGAACATGTCCCCAAGAAATTTGACGTACAGGTGTTTGGAGCTAATACAAGATTGTATACGCTAGTACATATATAGTGTATACGAAGGAGAGAAATGGGCCGAAAGGTCCCAAAATTCAGCTTGTATTTTGTAGTTTTTGGGCCTAAGCCCTATTATTGTGATTATTATTACTTGTTAGTTATTAGGACAGATACAAAGAGACAAGAATTGGGCTAAAGGCCCAAAGAAAGACAAATTCCAAAGATTAGTTTAGGACAGGTACTAAATATTAGGCCTTTAGGCCCAAAATGAAATGGGCCCAAATACTGGCCCAGGCGAACAAGAAAACCAGATTTGGGTCCAAATCTTCTTTCCCTATCTCATTTATTTGTTATTATGTGCTTTTATGTGTTTTTGTTTAATTTTAAGGTTTCAAAACTTCAAATCCCCAAAAGACACCCATTTTGAATTAATTACTTAACTAAATTATTCATCTTTTACTTGACTAAAAAATGAATAAATAAATAAGTTTACAAAAAAACATTTCACTCAGGTAATATCTCAATATTCCCTCTTCTCTCTTTAAAATGGTTTTAACTTTCAAAATCATTCATTTTCTCAATTTGAATTAAGTCGACTTATTTTTAGCCAAATAATTAATTACCGGATAACCGCGTGTTAGCGGGCATTTCGGGTGCTTTCAAACCCTTCCCCAAATGCTAATAAGAACCCCGAACCCCTTTAAGTTTTCATTAGATTCCTGTTTTAGTCTTTTGAAAACAACAGTTTTCTTAATTTTACTTTAAAATTAAGTGGCGACTCTTAAACCAGTCCAAAATATATTTTCCTAATTTAACAAGTAGTATCAGTACAACCACACGTACTGGTACGCATCATCGGTCAACCCGACGCCCACCACATAACATAAGAAACCAATTAGTAAGATCATGAAATAAAACCACTCGTTTCTCCACCTTTACTCTCTCTTGAAATACCTCCAAATTACACTAGCACTCTAACTACTAATAATCTTTTCAGTCAACCTACTTACTAGGTACTTGGTCATAGCCTAACCATATATTCTAGCACACAGAAAATCCCCAAATACAACTACAAGCGTTCCAACTAACTGCTCACGTCACACCCTTACTTTCTCTTCGTATTACCCAGCCCTGGTCACATAGTGCATTACGTCAAGCTTTCAAACCACTAAATACGAATCCATTACTCCCAAGTGAAATTCACCTAAGCATTTACATCACGTTTACTACCTCTACTTCTCACCCTTGTAACATACGAACTGCCCTTGCTTTCAATTATTACGACCCTTGAACCCTTGGCCTCCCCGATTCACCCAACAACCACATACACAACATGTTCACCCAACACAAAGAACAATAAGATAAAAGTCCTCATAACAGTACGACCACTCCGAGGAATTACAATATCATTTATCATTACGAACCACATTCAATTTCATAATCCTCAAAGTACACAATTATGTCAAGTCATTGGTCCTCTCATGGAACCCAAAACCCAAATTGTTAGCATATCGAAACGTGGTACCCGATTCAAGATTTATGCCGAAATGTGGCAATCGATCCCATATTTATATCGAAACGTGGCAACCGATCCAAATTAGTTATGCCGGAACGTGGCAACCAATCCATGTTAGTTATGTCGGAACGTGGAAATCGATCTCATATTTATGCCGGAACGTGGCAACCGATCCATTCAACACACCACAATCACAATCACAATCACAAGTATATTCTCAAGTTCATACAATTTAGTTATGATTCATGGCATTCATCGTCCCTCTATCTCCTTTACAACAAATGTGATCAATAATGCAACATTCACATACATACATGTATCATAATGAAGCAAGAATAAACATACATCACACAATCATAGAATCACAACCATCACCTAACCCTAGATCATCCTCTAAGGCTTCTTCCTAGGATTTACGAATATTTTGTTCGGTGCACGAGGGTCTACGCATAATTCTATCGTTGATTTACATATGCTACGTGGTGAACACAGATTTATAACTATTCAATTTATAAAACCTAGCCTACCTAGGCGCCAAGCAGCTGCACAGAGTAATTACAGATAATTTTCTGGTTTTTCGGACGACATGACGGTGAATTTGGCCAAGAATCCGCAAGATATCGCCATCCTCACACTAGAATTCTCCTTTTCCTTCATTTCCAAACTTAGTGCAGCTTTCTGAGGGGTTCTAGGGTGTTTTACGACTAATTTAGGTATTTTAGGAAGAAGGAGAAAATAGGATTTCGCGTTATTTACATTTTGTCTCGCCTATCCCGCTCTAGCGCCAACTTACCCTGCCCTGGCGCCGCCGCCCTAGCGGCATGTGGTCCGCCCTAACGGGACAGTGACCCAAAATATCCCAAATTTTTGCTTTTCCTAATTAACGATGGTTCGAGTCGTTACATAAGACATGTTACTTAGTATGATGATGTTTGTGATGCTAAAAATAAGAAGTCACAAATAAAACACAATTCTGATGATGATGCCTGATGTAAAAAGCAGGAAGATTTAGGAAGGGAGAAGACATAATACTAAGGTTGAGTATGTGATTGATGGATTTTATCACATATATTGGGATGTCACCCCACCCAGAATATCAGGGACAACTTAATAGGATGCGAGACCTAAAACCAAATTTAAAAAAAAGAGATCTTATGTTTATGTAATCATTTATATATTCTAATTGTTAATTATAAATTTGATAGTTAATTCTCTTTTACAATTGTTAGTACAATATTTTTTAAAATTTCAATCGATAGTATAATATTATTTTTTTGTAATAATTCATAGGACTGAAATAGTTATATATAAATTATTATACGTTACATAATACCACAAATGTTTATATTCTAGGTAAATTCTTATTGATCATAGTCTTAAAAACTTTTTAAATTGAGTCAATTATTACATAAACTATCAAAATTATTCTAGAAGTAGTAGAAATATTTATAAAAAAATAGTAGTAAGACATCACCTAGTATGTCAATTATTGGAGTATTATTTTTACTTGTATAATATTTCGTATTATCTTAAATTATAAAAATAGGTCTAACTCATCAATATTATAGTGATTGTTACGCTTTATAAGACATTCAAAGTTAGACAATGTCTTTTTTAATTTAATTATTCGATAATATAATTGGTTTGAGCTTGAAATGTCTAAGAAGACACTTGAAAAAATTGATAACAATCTTAGAAAGTCAATATTAAAACGTGATTGATTCAAATTGAAATGCATTAAACAAATTAAGAAGTAGAAATTAGCTATAAATATAATTACCTACAACTTTTAATTATAATTACATCAGTTGTATTTTAACAAATAATAAAATTTTTAAAAATATTACATAATGATTAGTAAAAGATTGAGTACAAACTAAAAATTTCAATTAATATGAACAATAAATATGTAATTATTTAAATATTGTATATATTAACATTGAAAAACTACCGCATAGTAATTGCTTAGTACGATTTACATCTTCGATGTAATTTGCAGCAGGCTATTACAAGTGGGGTTTACCTAGTGCGTAAAAATGATTGAAAAGTATACAGTTCGTACTTAATACCTAGGTGAGGTGAAAGTACAACTCTCTCAATTTTGTTGACTTCTTCAAGCTTAACCATCTACGCAGGCAATTAATGACCACAAGCTCATTTGGTCTTAAAACCAAAATAAAAAAAGTTGTTATATATGTCAAAATATATAAGCCAAAAGAAAAAACAGTTAGATTTGTTAATTGTTCTTATATCGTATTGTTTAAATTCATCGTTAGGTAACGATAAAAAGAAATATTTTAATTTTTATGTAACGATCAATTTGGTTTTATCGTGTCGTTACCTTAATATTTTCTTCTCATTTTGTCTTTATTTATTATTTAAGAATCATATTTCATATTTTATCCTACCTTTTCATAGTAGCTATATCCCGTACAGTGGCTGAGCCACCTTACAATGAGGGGGGTCATCCGACCCCCCTTCGGCGGAAAATTATATGATTTATATATGGTTAAAATAATTTTTTAGGTATATATAGTAGATGTGGACCCCCCTTCGGCTACTTCGTGTGTCTATATTTTTAGATTTTGAACCCCCTTACTGAAAATCCTGGCTCCGCCACTGATCCCGTACCCTACTTTTTTTTAGGCTTATCATTCAAATTATGGATGTGTAACATTATGTAATGACAGAGAACGTTGCAATCTATCTAAACATTGTATTCATTAAAACAATACAGTACAATACAATACAACAAATATAATATAATATAATATAATATAATATAATACATTATAAAACAATACGTAACAACCATCCAAACAAAGTGTTAGAAACCCTTTGTGTTCGTAGTAACTATAGTACAAGTAGTAGTTTCAGTTACAATTTGTAGCCTTACATCTGTTGTAATTGTACTAAAATTCTTATTAATTATTACTCTGTTTCAAAAAATAATAATACACTTTTCTTTCCTTGTTAGCCTGTTTCAAAAAGAATAATGTATTTTTCTTGTCAGTTTGTTTAAAAAATAATGACTCATTTCTATTTTTGGCAAACCATTAATTTATCGTGTCAAGTTTAAGTTCACAAGATTAAAGATATTTTGGTACATTTGACTTAACTTTAATTTAGGACCACAAAATTAAAAAGTCTTTTTTATTTGCTTAAACTCCGTGTCAAGTCAAACTAGGTCATTCCTTTTGAAATTAAAAAAAAAGTATTAACATATAATAAGGCTCGAATCTACGATATCATCATTATACAATAGGTATGTTTCAACTAATTGAACTAATACAATTTTTATCAACACATTTTTTTTTGGAAAAATTACTGAAGTACACATTTATATTTTCCTTATTTCCAATATCCCCTTTTATTTTTAAAAATCTCTAAAATCCCTTATTTCTTTAATGTATCATATTAATGTATCCGAGCCAGTATTTAATGTATCCGAGCTACATATTATGTATTCGAGCTAGTTTTTAATATATCTGAGCTACATATTATGTATCCAGTTTATGTTATAATGTATCCGAGCTACATATTATGTACCCGTTTTGTATTACTTTTTAAGGGATTAATGTAATTACAAACTAATGAGGGATAGATTGTAATTTCATATTAAAACTATGGGATTTATGTAAGTTATATTTTTTTTTTATATTAGAAGCACTAAAATAAAATTTATTATTTATCTTTATTTTGCATTCAGGTTTAGTCCCATAAATAAAATTAAAGTATAAGAGAACTTGAAATTGTACAATTTGGTAGTTTACTTGTTTGAAAATGCTTGCCAAGTACAACAATTATTGCTATATACACAAGAAGTTTATTAGTTGTTCTAATAGATTCAATTGTTCATTTGAAAATTGCATTAATTACATCAACTATTGCAACAAATTTCTTTACATGTTTAAAAGCTATTCATATAATATGTAGCATTTGCAATAATTGTTGTAACTTCTTTGTTAGTTGTTATGAAAAACTTAAAAGCTTTTATATAATAACTTTCTCATTGCAACATGGATAACTGTTATTGAAATTTCTTGAAAATGCAACTTCACAATATAAACAATTGTTATAACACAACATTATTAGCTTATCAAATGATCGAATATTAGTTCTAGGTAATATCCAGTACTATACAAATAAATTAGATGGTTTTTTTTTCTAAATTGATGAAGAACAACAAGAACACACAAGAAAATAAAAGGAGAAAGAGGAGGAGGAAGAAAAAAGAGCAAGGGTAAGGTAGAAGAAAAACAATAACAATGGAGTAACAGAAAAAATGGAGAAAAAATCATTCAGAAACAAAAAAGAAGAAGGAGAAAGAGGCATAGCTAGAGAAAATGGAGAATGATTAGAATTAAAAGAATGTGAGAATTTTTACAGTTCAAACCTCATTTAACTTAATCAGATTATGACCAAGATTGATTAAACTTGTCATTCTTTTTAATTTCAAGAATTGAATAACATACTTTACTGAATTTTCTAGTGGTTCTTTATACTCTTTGTGTCAAAATTGAAAGAAGCTTTATTTTTAATACGTAAAGAACAAGGACATCTTTATATATAAATCAAACTTCAATGGGAGTTTGGACTTTTTATAATAAAATTCTTCCATGTTTTTAGATTGGATTTGTTTGTAATTGTTGTGTTGTAGCCATCTTTTACACATCTCTACCATTCATAAATACTTGCATAATGTTTTAGAAACAATCAAGGTTAAAATAATATTTTTTCAAATTATCATCGTATAGTAATCTCAAATTGAAATAGAATGTAAAAAATTAATAATTACATACATTTTAAATAATTTAAATTTATTTGGAAATAAAAATAATGATTGATACATGTTTCAAATTCTTATTTGTCTTAACAATTTTTGACATTCATCCCTATTCATTCATCTGATACCTACTACTCCTGCATGTACGGTTAGAAATGCACATGCCCAATACATTATTAATTATAGCATATAAATGGCAAAACAAGAGCTTCATAATTTATGCTACTCGTCCGTATGCAAGAACAAAGTTGAGTGGTTGTTCGGATAGAGATTGTGGCAAAGGTTATCGATTACCCCGAGGGTTCCAAATAAATAAATAGATTGTGCTACTACTTGCTTGCGAGCATAATAGTAACATATTTTATTAAGACACGCTTTGTATATTTCTTCACGCTAAAAAATAACCTTCTCAAAATAAATATTCCTATATGTTTGATAAATAAATACTTCAATTACCTATCGGAGTTTTTTCACAAATATGCAACCACATGTTTTGGTATTAATAACTTTTAGCCACGTTTACACAGTTCAATTTCTTGATTGGATCAGATGCAATAAAAAAATCATAATATTTTATAATTGAATTTATAACTCAAATTCGAATTGTATAACTAAACTAGTAAGTTTGTCCAGTTATGAAAGATGATAAGATATCAATATATATTTATTGAGACATATAATTGATTTCATAGAAAAAAATATTTGGTTAGTAGTTAGATGACCTTCAACAAAGTCATACGTTACTCTTTTGAACCAAAAAAAAATATAAACTTACTAAATTTTCTTTTATAAATATAAAACAAAGAGAAGTCATAAAGAGAACTACAAAAAAATGCTACATTAATCCTATAATCTTAATCATTGAAAAATAAAAAGGAAAAATACGAAATCAATACACAATCTTTCGAGTTCTTGTCGACATCCATTCCCACAAGCCGATCACCATTCAATAGCATTCATTTTATTTTTCAAGTCAAACTAAAATATGAATAAAATAAGTATCGAAAACATAACAATTTAAAAGACTAATGTGATCATCTCTCCAAAATCTTACAATGCTTCTATAATATAACAAATAATGTATGAATATGACTATTAATTATTTTAGAGTTTATGGTAATAAAAATTATGAGAGTAATGAAAATAACGACCATTAAGTTTTGCATATGAAAGAACGATTAATTGATATATTTATTATTCTACAATAAAAAAATAGAAAAATTGTAAAAATAAAATAAAATAAATAAATAGAATTTTGAGCCAAAGATTATCTAGTAAACATGAAAAACTCAAGAGACTCAAGGTATTATTGTGTGGCTTTTAGTGTTATTTAAAACTTGTAGCGAAGGATTTGTAATTGAAAATTCATGGGGGGGAATTATATTTAGACATTTTTGAGGAAGTTAAAGGCCAAAAAAAAGAAAGAGAAAGAGATAATTATGTCCAACAAACACATGACTTACTATTTTGAACCAAATTTTTCTATAAATTTACAACAATCGAAACTTTATATAAAATACAAAATGAAGTTATGAAATAACTATTTTATGAAAGAACTAAAATAAATAAATAAATAAATAATACAATATTGTTCTTACAATTGAATCATTAAAACATTTAAAACAAATATAAAATCAATGTACAATCTTCCAAACTTTTGTCGATCGATGTCCACTTCCACAACCCACAATCACCATTCAATAGTGTAACATCCCGCCATAGAAAAAACTAGAATTAGAAAGAACTATTTTTGGAAAGAGTGAATTTGAAAATTTTGGCAAGTTATGTTAAGTATGAGTTTTGGGTCAACTTCAAATGACCATAACTTTCAGTACATGATGAGTTGGGTGGCCTATAAGATATCAAATGAAAGGTCTTGGAATCCTCTTTCCAACGCCACCGAGTTTGCTAATTTTCGAGCTTGTATGAGGGAGATATGCCCATTTGAAGTTGGCATGTCTAGATAAAGAAAGTTACCCGGATTTAAGAGGGGTATTTTGGTCTTTTCCTTACCCAATTAAGTTATTTTTAGTAATTTATTTGGGGTCTAAACTGAATTGGTTCAGTTTACGCACTCAAAATTCACGCTAGGATTTTAGAGAAAAGAACTCAAGAGGAGAAAGAAGGAGAAAATGTCAAGATTCGTCAAGTTCTTGAGATTTTGGTTGCGGATTTCGCCAAGGGTTGATCCCTAAGAGGTATGTGAGTTCACATAGCATTGGGTTCGTTCATCCAAGCACCAAACATGTTTATTTCAACGTGAATTCATCCTAAAAAGTTGAAAGATTGATGTTCTTGATATGTGTTCTTGAATTTGCTTTCGTTCTTGAATTGGGATGAGATTGATGAGTTTTTGAGGAAATCGTGTCGATTATTAGAGTTATTTTTGAGTAGATTCTTGTGTACATGTTTTGGGTATCTGAATCTAAAGAGAAATTGAGAAAACGAATTGAATTTAATCGAATTGAGATCATAAACGAGTTGAAAAATTCGTCGGAAATGCCTGGGGAGGGGCTAGAGCGGCGCGCCCCATATGCGCCAGAAAGGCTGGGGAGGCGCGCCAACATGCGCTTGGAATGAGCCTCTGAACTTTAGGGATTGGCGCCCCGCGCCAGCAGTGCACCCAGGACGTATGCCCCTACCTATTTTTTGTCGTTTAGCCCGTCTGAGTCCTTCTAAAGTGTACTAACACTTCCTATTGATTCTAACTACTTTAAATGACTTCTAAACATCTAGAAATCATCCATAAACATGAATCATAACCTTGAATCCATAAATTCAAATTCAAGAAAAGTTAAAAGTCAAGTCTAGAGAGTTCTTAGAGTGTTTTCAAGAAGTCTTTTACAAATGCTTTAAACTTGTTTTAAGACTTGAGCTTTGAGTTGAGTAAGAGTATAAAATAAAGTTCATTTTCTTCAAAAGAGTATATGGGAACAAAGTATTCCCAAAGAGTAAATGTTTTCACATTTAAGTAAGAGAGGAAACACCGATTTCCAAGAGACCTTTTGAGCTAGTTTTTGAGTAATTATCTCAAACCACATAAAGAGTTATGTTTTTAAACAAATGAGCTAGTTACATTCTGGGAGTAGTATTGAGCACTAATTTGGGGACAATTTGAGTTCAAATAATTCAAGGTCTCCATAAATCGTGTAGCCAACATGGGTAGAAAAGGGTCATACTCTTTAGATGATTCATTAATGTCTTTTAGCGTAGACTAGTGGATCCACTTAGTAGTTAGGTTCTATACCCCCCGGCAAGGTATAGGACGGCACTGGCAGCGTGAGGCAAGATGTTGTATCATCACATAGCTCATAATGATGGTTGTCAGTTAGAGAAACTCCCACATAGATATTTTGTATTCTTTTATACACCGAGTTATTTGTATTTTCATATACAAACTGAGTTTTGTTGTATTTTTCAATACACAGAGATAGAGTTGTTATCCACATGTTTTAAAAGCTCTTCTTTATATTGCATTTATATTACCGCTCTTTATATTGAAATGAGTTGAGTTGAGACCAGGTAAGTTCCTTCAGTTCCCTTTCAAGTTTATGTCTTGTTTTAGAATTTCCATCGCATGCTCGTACATTCAATGTACTGATGTCATTTGTCCTGCATCTATACAGGTAACTAGGATCAGCATCCAGTGCTTCGTTGATCCAGTTGAGCTTCAGAGTTGTTGGTGAGCCTTGTTGCTTCTGAGGATCCCTTTTTTTATTATTTTATTAGACTTGTTCATTAGGATGTCATGGGTCTTGTCCCGACGTCCATCTCAGTTATTAGAGGCTTCATAGACAGTCACTTATTGTTAGTTCATGAGTCTTTTCCATTTTCAATTGTTATGTTGAGACTTGAGTTGCCACTTTGGCTAGTTGAATGTTTATTTCTAAAACATTCTAAGTTATCTATTGAGTTAGAGTTTACTTTTTTTTAAAGTGCTTTTATCATGAGTAAGTCTTCCGCTAAGAGTTGAGTCAGACAAAGAGTTCGCTTGGGGCCAGCAATGGTTCTCGAGTGTCAATCCCGCCCAGGGTGTAGGCTCGGGGTGTGACAAATAGTCTTCATCTTATTCTTTCAAGTCAACCAAAGCATCAACATAATGAGCACTGAAAACATGACAAATTAAAATGTTAATGTGCTCATTTCAACAAAATTTTACAATATCTCTGTTTATAATAAGACTACAACATAGAATACCAAATAATATCATGAATTTGACTATTAATTATTTCAGAGGTTATAATAATAAAAAGTCATGAGAGTAATGAAAATAAAGACCATTAAATTTTACATTAAAGGAAATTAAAAAATGATTTTGTAGCAATTTCACATTAAGCATTTGACATAAAATTTGCATTACTTGAATTTCTTGTCAAGTTCTATTACAATAAAATTCAAGTAATAAAAGTACGACTTACATATAAATAAAATTCGATCCTTTCATCAGATGTCATGAAAAAGATGAAAATTTTCTATTCAACAAAAAAAAACACCTGCAATAAAATAATCAAATAATATTTTATAAAGTTGTAAAAAAAGATTGAGATTCTTGGCCAAAAAGATGAGATGACTTCACCAAGTTAATCCCTAGCTCTACTATACATATAAATTTGATCATTTCTTTTGTAACAAAATTTTCTAATGCCTCTATTTATAGGACCATAATATGGAATACCAAAAGGTATCATAAACATGACTATTAATATGAATTAGAAGTTATATAATCAAAAGTCATGGGAGTAATGGAAATAAAGACAATTAAATTTTTATATTAAAGAATATGAATAAATAGAGTAGTAATTGTTCATTTTTGTATAATGATAATAATAAAAAAAAATAGAAAAAAAATATATAAAAAAAAAGATAAATAGGATCTTTGGTAAAAAGAGAGGTGCCTCATCATTTTTCTTCTATCTAGCTTTATATTATATATAGATTATATTGTCCAAATTGCTTCGAATTTTGTCCGACAATTCGAGTTGGACCGATTTGTGCACAAGCTTAGTTGTTAATAGTTAGAATGGTGAGGAAAAATGAAGGAATATGTCTTATTATAGTTAAGAATTAGTGCTAAAATATAATTTTATAAATTTGAAAGTTAAAAGTAAATTGAGGGTGAGAGTGGGGAAGGGGGAGGTGGTTGTTTTTAGACTAGTCATATTTACTCCTTATATGTATTTAAGATCTTATATTACATCATATAAATCTATTAAATAGAAATTACTAATACAACAACTTAATTACTAGTGATAACAGATTCAAATTAATTTATTTAATTTAAATTTTATTTATTTTTTATTTTCATATTTAATATTGGAAAGAGAAAATAAGAAGCATGTTTTTTATAGCAGTTACCAAGGTAATTATCTAACTACAATTTGGGAATTTTAATGTTACATGCCTCCTTAAAAGGTAATAATTCGTAATAGTACTTGAAATTCCAAACATCTCTCCTTAATCTTTTTTTAAAAAAAATTCACAACCATGATGAAATTCATGTGAATTGTCGCCGGAGCAATATTATTATTAGAGGAAGAAATGAAGAAGACGAAGGCGCTAAATAAAATTGGCACCTAATTCAAATGTCTTGAAACTTATGGGCCGGGTCACATATAATAAGCTTTTGGATCAGCTATTGGTTTGATCTATATTTGACAGATGTCCATTACCCTTGTACATACATATTATTTGCTTTCCCTTTTATCCTTATCTGTAGGAATATTAGAGGATTCTAGAATAGGATTAGTTGTACATATTTTGTTAGAGGCGTCAGAGTTGGTTAGGATTTTTTATTTTCATGGAATATACTTGTATAAATAACAGAGCTGGGATGTACAGAAATACACATTGAAAGGAAATGAAATTCCATTTTGGAAATCTAGAGCTCTTCATTCTATCTTCTGTTATGGTATCAGAGCAGTAGCTCTAGAAGGATTTTTTTTGCTTCTTCATATTTCTTCTTTCATCTTCATATTTTTTTTTGATCTTCTGCTTTGAAAATGGGAGATGCCACGTTAGCTGTTGAGAAAGATTCATCTGGAGTCATCACTGGTTCTGAAAAATTAGATCCTTCAAATCCTCTCTTCCTTAACTCAGCAGATTCACCTGGCATGAATCTCATTAATATGAGTTTTGATGGAACCAGCTATGGAAACTGGAGAAAGAGGAGTTCTCATCTCACTTTCAGCTAAAAACAAACTTGTTTTTATCAACGGAAAGTATCCTAAACCTACTGCTAACGCACCTTTATTCACTCAATGGGTAAGATGCAACGATATGGTCATAGCTTGGCTACTCAACTCCTTGAGTAAGGATATTGCAGAGAGCGTGATTTACTCACAAACTGCAGAAGAACTATGGAAGGAACTAGAGCAGAGGTATGGTCAATCTGATGGAACCAAGATGTTCCAGTTGCAAAGGGATCTCAGTAGCATTTCCCAGGGAACTTCTGACATTGCTGGCTATTTCACAAGGTTGAAAAGAATTTGGGACCAAATGAAAGAGCTGAACACTTTTATGAACTGTAGCTGTGATTGCAGTTGTGGTGCTAAGGAGCACAACTTCAAAATGAATGAAGATCAGCAGCTCATTCAGTTTCTAATGGGTTTGAACGAGGTCTATTCAAGTATCTGAGGCAACATCTTAATAATGAAACCTTTGCCAACCACTGCACAGGCTTATTCACTCATCATTCATGAGGAGAGGCAAAGAGAGGTACACTCTGTGCTTAAGGTAACTCTTGACTCTGCTGCTTTTAATATTGCAGCAACAAGAACCTCTGCACAAAAGACAGGTAATGAGTCTAGAAGAGACTATGTGAACAATGGCAATTTCTGTAGCTACTATAAGAAACCGGGGCATGTAAAGGATAAATGTTTTAGATTACATGGATTTCCTGCAAATTTTAAGTTCACTAAGCCTAGGAGAATCTCTGGATATAGACCAGCGAATTGTGTAGCAACAGAGGACGGAAATGCTTCAGGATCTTCCTTTGGTTCAGGTTCTTCTTCTCAGGGATTCACCAAGGAACAATGTGGCCAACTACTTCAAATGCTACAAACAATGCAGGTTGGAAACTCAATTGCTCCAGGTTTTGAAGTCAATGCAACTGCTAATTTTGCTGGTATAAATGCTGCTATGCATGTCTTTACCTCATGTTTTAACTCATCTACCTCTAACCCTTGGATTATTGACTCTGGTGCCTCCCAACATATGACTTTTGAAAAAAACCTTCTACATAATGTCAAGAAATTATCCTATCCTGTTTTTGTTAATCTGCCAAACTCTTATAGAATGAGAGTTTTCTATTTTGGTAGTCTTAATCTATCTTCTGATATTGAATTACACAATGTCCTCTATGTTCCTTCTTTTAAACATAACCTAATGTCAGTAAGTCAGCTTTGTAGACAATTGGATTGTGATGTCATTTTTAACAAATCTGGTTGTCTGCTACAGGGCCTTTCAATGAAGAGTCACCTGATTTTTGGTGAAGTATCTGCAGGCCTTTATGTGCATCTATTGGAGGATAACACAACTCAACCAAAGATTTTCAAGTCTAATGTTCCTGTTTCTACTATATTTTTGTCTTCCGCTCCTAGAAATCATATGAGTCCTATCAATGTTATCAAGTTAAATTCTGTTAAGTCTTTTTGTCCAAGTTTTGAGTCTGTAGCTGGCAATACTTCTTGCCCTGAAGTTTCTACTATCAATAAAAATTGTTTTGTTTCTAAGAATTTTACTTCAAGTAAGCTATGGCACTATCGATTAGGGCATTTACCTTATCCATCAATGAGAAATATCACTGGTTTATCAGAATTTTTAACAGACCACAATCATTTTCCTTGTGACATTTGTCCGATGGCAAGACAAACAAAGTTACCTTTTCCTGTTAGCCACATTTCCTCAAAGCACTGTTCTGAACTACTACATATTGACATATGGGGACCTTATAAGACACCTACGTATAAAGGGGGAAAATATTTTCTTTCCATTGTGGATGATTTTTCTAGAGGGACTTGGACATATCTTTTATCCACAAAATCTAATGCATTCTCTGTTCTGAAATTTTTCCTAGCCTTTGTGGAGAGACAATTCTCCAGTAAAGTCAAAATCATTCGGTCTGATAATGCTTATGAGTTGGGTACAGGCACTATGCAATCTGAATATTTTTTATCAAAAGGGATTATTCACCAAACTTCTTGTGTAGCTACGCCACAACAAAATGGGGTGGTGGAACGCAAACACAAACATCTTTTGGAAACATGTCGAGCCTTATTCTACCAATCTCACCTTCCTAAGAAATTTTGGGGGGAATGTCTTCTAACTGCTACTTATCTAATTAATCGTTTCCCTTCTAAAGTTTTACATGGTCAGTCATCTTATTAGGTTTTATATGACAAATCTCCAGCCTATTCTCATCTTAAGCCCTTTGGTTGCCTTTGTTTTGTGTCCACTCTAGCGAGATCTAGGGATAAATTGTCTCCTCGAGCTCTTCCAGGGGTTTTCTTAGGCTATCCTTTTGGGCAAAAGGGGTACAAAATTCTGCATTTGCAGACCAACAAAGTCTTTGTCTCTCGAAATGTGAAATTTTGTGAAACAATCTTTCCTTTTGCTTATGCTATTCCTATGTCAAGACTTTTTCCAGCATCTATTCCTCCTTCTGAAAATGTCGAGTCCAGTCCTATTTACTCACAGACTACTGAGTTTTCCAGTTCACCTTCATCTCCTCCTAGTTCATCTCCTACAAATGATTCTATTCATCTTTCATCTCCTTTCCAGCCTAGTCAGTCATCTCCTTCTTCATCCCTTTCTTCTCCATCTTCTTCTACTTCCTTTCCCATCCAAGAAACTACATTACCAAGGGTTGTGTTATCTCCAACAGCTGAACTGAGAAGGTCTTCACGCATACACACTACACCATCTTATCTTTCTGATTATGTTTGTAACACTGCATTTTCAGTGATTTCTCCTAATCCGCCTTTATTTCCATTTCATTCATTTTCTTTCTCCTCCCTTTCTTCACACAACCAGCACATAGTTAGCTCTATTTGTCGAATTACAGAACCAACATCTTACCGGCAAGCAGCACTTCACCCTGGTTGGCAAATTGCAATGTCTAAAGAACTTGAGGCACTTGAGACTAATCGCACTTGGGATGTCGTCCATCTTCCTGTTGGTAAATTGGCATTGCCGTGCAAATGGGTTTATAAAGTCAAGCTGAAATCAGATGGATCATTAGAACGCTTGAAGGCACGTTTGGTTATACGAGGGGATAAACAACGGGAAGGCATTGACTATACCGAAACGTTCTCACCTGTTGTCAAAATGACAACTATCAGATGCTTTCTTAGCATTTCTGTAAAAAAGAACTGGTCTTTATATCAACTGGACGTAAACAACGCTTTTCTTCACGGTGATCTGAGTGAAGAAGTCTTTATGAAATTTCCTCCTGGTCTTGATCCTTCTTCATCCTCTCATGTTTGTCGCCTTCGCAAATCTCTTTATGGACTTAAGCAGGCTTCCCGTCAATGGTATGCTCGTCTTTCTTCTGCTTTGGGTACACGAGGCTTTATTTGCTCTCTCAATGATTATTCCCTCTTTGTTAAAACTTCTGGCGACTTGATTACCATCCTAGTTGTATATGTTGACGACATCCTGTTGACAGGAAATAACATGGAAGATATTATTGATCTGAAATTGTTTCTTGATTCTGAATTTCGAATCAAAGACTTGGGCATTGCTAATTATTTTTTGGGTATGGAGATTTTAACAGAACCTGGAGGATTACTTGTGACGCAACGCAAGTTTGCACTTGATTTACTATCTGAGTATCCTGATCTCGAGCCTCGCCGTGTCTCAACCCCTTTAGATCCCTCCATTAAATTGTCTTTGATTTCTGGAGAGTCTTTGCCGGATCCAACAGTTTATCGACGTCTTCTAGGGAAACTCAATTTTTTAACACATACAAGACCCGATTTGGCTTATGCTGTTCAACATCTTAGTCAATATATGCAATCACCCTCTGGCCATTTTGAGGCAGCCTTGCATACACTCCGCTATATTCGAAATGATCCTGATCTTGGGCTTTTCCTTTCATCTGATTCGTCTTTTCATCTCATCGCTTATTGTGACGCCGATTGGGAGGCTTGTTCAGATAGCCAAAGATCTGTTAGTGGTTTTTTTCTTACACTTGGTGGTTGCCCGATCTCATGGAAATCAAAGAAACAACCTGTTATTTCTTTATCATCGGCGGAGGCAGAATACCGTTCCATGCGATGACTTGTCGCAGAAATTGCTTGGCTTGTCAGGCTTCTCTCCGATTTTTCTGTCTTTCCATCTCTTCCAGTTTCTCTTCACTGTGACAGTCAGGCAGCCGTCCACATAGCTAAAAATCCTGTCTTTCATGAACGAACGAAACACATTGAGATTGATTGTCATTTTGTTCGTGAAAACCTTCTTGATGGTCTCATTTCTCTGTCTTTTGTTCCATCCTCCTCCCAAATTGCTGATGTCTTCACAAAGGCTTTAAGCAGGACCTCTTCATCGTCATTTTTTGTCCAAGTTGGGCGTCCGGTCACCGGTCTCCCACTTGCGGGGGGGGGGTGTCGCCGGAGCAATATTATTATTAAAGGAAGAAATGAAAAAGACGAAGGAGCTAAATAAAATTGGCACCTAATTCAAATGTCTTGAAACTTATGGGCCGGGTCACATATAATAAGCTTTTGGATCAGCTATTGGTTTGATCTATATTTGACAGATATCCATTACCCTTGTACATACATATTATTTGCTTTCCCTTTTATCCTTATCTGTAGGAATATTAGAGGATTCTAGAATAGGATTAGCTGTACATATTTTTTTAGAGGCGTCAGAGTTGGTTAGGATTTTTATTTTCATGGAATATACTTGTATAAATAACAGAGTTGGGATGTACAGAAATACACATTGAAAGGAAATGAAATTCCATTTTGGAAATCTAGAGCTCTTCATTCTATCTTCTGTTATGAATCTTCTCTCCATTGTAGCAGTATTACTTGTGTGTTAGTTTCAACTAGTGATTCTTTAACTATATTTCAATTTTTTTCCTTCTTCAAGTCATTCTTGATTCTTTCATGAACCCTTGTTGGAGACTTGAGAGAGATATGCATCAGCGAAGATGAAGGCCGCAACCGTTCTGAAAAGATGAAGCTTCCTGAGTGGACTAATATTGTAAAGATTGGTAGGCTAAAGACTCTCAAAAAGGATCTAAGTTGTAAAAGCAAAATTTGTTGTGAAGAAATTCAAATTTGAAAAAATCAAGCCAAGTTGAACATTGGTTATCGAATTATGTATGAAAAATGATGCCCAACAAATTTGTATATTAGTAAAATTTTATTAATATATGAAAACTGTATTAAATTTAATTTTCACGTTTTAGCTTAATCTACCATTTTTAACCAATTTATATACACATTAAATACACTAATTGATATTTATGTTGAGTAATTGGTCTTAAAATAGGTATCTGTAACGACCTGATTTCGTCGTAAGGGACAGGCCAATGGATAAAGAATTAGGGTCAGAAAACTTTTGAGTAGTAACTTGGGAATTCCTAGCCTAGCCCAGATTTAGACGAAATCTGAGTCAGTGAGGCCTAGGAAAATCTGGTAGCAAATGGGAGATCTAATTATGAATTTGACCAGATGAGTAAATATCTAAGACGTTAAGGAAACTGTACGACTTTACAAAATTGAATTCGAGCAAGTAGAACTCCCGAAACTGATCTTAGCGTGAACGGATACTTTCTGAGTGTCATGGGATGAAGGTGTGTTGTGAAATGGGGGTTTGGAACTCTTAATTTAGCTCTCTGTCTCTGTGCAAGCCGCCAAGGCAGGATTATTCCCGCCAGGGCGGGGCCGCTGTAGCGTGATAAGGTCCGTTATGGCGGGACAATTGCAACTTAAGTCGAAAATAAACCCCAAAAATGTTATTATTCTGCGACATTCGTTCTTAAGAGTTAGGAGACGAACTAGGGAGACTTTTTTACAATTTTTCACCATTCTTGAAGCTAAAGGTAAAGTTTGTACTCCCCGAATCCGTCTTTCGATTCGTAGAATGTAAATTCATGGGTAATTATTAATGGATGGGGGTTTTAGAACTGTTTTGGATAGTGGGAAAAACCCTAGTTGCACCTTAGGGTCATGATTTGGGTCTTGGGTTAATGGGTTTATCATAATCCGACCATAATTATTGATCCCCGTTATGAATTGTTTGTTTGTAGACATAGAGCAAGTGGAAAGAATCCAGAAAAGGAAGAATCAAGTTTCTTAGGAAGATTCAAGATTTTTTTTAGGCAGGTGATGGTTGTGATTTCATGTTGGTGTGATGTATGTTAGTAATTACTTCATCCTAATGCATGTATGTATGTATGTGAATGTTGCATTATTGATCACACTAATCATAAATGAGTATGATTGAATAATTGTATGTCATGAATCAACACTTGATTGTATGATTATGAGAATGTACATTGTGATTGTGATTGTGGCTTGTTGAATGGATCGGGTGTTACATTCCAACACATTAACTTGGATCGGGTGCCACGTTCCAGCGCATATATGGGATCGGGTGTCACGTTCGGCACATTAACTTGGATGGGGTACCACGTACTGGTACACTAACAGTTTGGGTATGGGTTCCATAAAAGGACCATTGACTTGATATGACTGTATATATTGAGAATTGTGAAATTGTAAGTTGTCGTAAGTGATAATTGATATTGTATATGTTCAGTGTATGAATGTTTATTATGTTGTGATTATTTGCATATGTTTCACTTATTGGGATAGTCGTGTGATCCTACCAGTACATTGTGGTTGTGTACTGATACTGCACTTGCTCTTTCTTTGTTGAGTACATGGCATCTTCAGGCGGCTACTTACAGACCTCGTTTAGAAGACTAGTGATCGACTCGAATTCAAGGGTGAGCCAGTTCTTTCGGCTGCCATGAGTTCTCTTTATGTTTGTATCCACATCTTCGGACTTAGACTAGTAGTTTAGTTTTCTTATGTTCGGTTGGGTTGTACCCATTTCCTTAGACTATGGTTACTTGTTAGAGTTTTAGTACATTGACTTTCAAGTTCTAAGCATTAATTCCGCAATCGTTTGTTAGACTTTTAGAGTTTATGGAAATTCTACTTTATTTCTGTATTTAAACCTACTTCCGTATCTTTAATGCATAGTTTCATGGTAAGTTGGGTTGTAGTAATGGTTCTCCAACCTGAGAGTTAGTGTGGGTGCCAATCACGACGGTCTGGATCGTGACAAAGTGGGTATCAGAGCCCTAGGTTCGTTGATCTCGATGTACCAAAATGAGTCTAATAGTGTCTTGCGGGACGATACGGAGACGTCTGTACTTTTCTTCGAAAGGCTATAGGACTTTAGGAAATCTCTATGTTTCTTTTGTCTCCTTTCGTGTTATAACTTGGTTCTAATTGGTATCTGGTGATCCAAATTGGTATCTAAACTCTTTCACTCTTCTATCCGCAGATGGTTAACGCTAGATTCAACGGCGTCAGTGTCACGACCCGAGAGCACCCCCTAGTCGTAACCGGCGTACTCGACCTCTCGGAGGTCTAATACAAGCCTCTTAGCATTCATTCATCGCATAACACTAAAAACATAATGAATTTAAAACTTTCTTTACCAAG